>SMSR01014569.1:0-19189 GCA_019453355.1 Ceratina japonica | reverse complement strand
TGGTGGACACTGTTTTTTTTTAGATGGAGGCGCCTCCGAGATTCGAAGGTGACCTTTGTTTTTTTAAATGGAACCCCCATTTTTTAAACACCTACGATGATAGTCCCTTTCATTAGGAATTCAGTGACTATAATTATTCAAGGTCATTGAAGGTTAAAATACGAAAGCAAAATACGTTTATCGCAAGTGAGACTTGTAGTAAACATACTAAGGTCCTTCAATGTTAATGAATGTTTTGAAAAATTTCTAGTCGATTACTTATACGTTTTCGTATACTTTTCTCCGACCGTGACCTTGAGCGACCTCGAACAATTATAGTAACTGAATTCCTAATGAAGGGGACTATCATCGTAGGTGTTTAAAAAATGGTGGTTCCATTTAAAAAAACAAAGGTCACCTTCGAATTTCGGAGGCACCTCCATCTAGAAAAAAACAGTGTCCACCATTGCATGTCCCCCTTCGAATAGAGTATGTTTCGTTTAAACATATTTTTCGAGAAGATCGCGTGTAAAGATTAAAATGAGACACCCTGTATATGCATATATGCCAGATATGCTTCTGCTACTCGGGCGCCACTGCAGGAACTCCACACTAAAAATCACAAAGCGATGGGGCCGTTCAGGACACCTGTCTGTTACACCGTAGTCTGGATCGAAACGTCGTAATGAAGGCGAGGTAAAGTGATCTGTGATTAGCGAACATTAAATAGGGAACGGGGGCGGTTGACTCGCGGTTTTCCGTGCTCTCACACAGACGCGTTATCGATAACGAGCCTGTGTGACGACGATTGCATAATTCCGGGTACTTCTGAACTTTTGAAACGTCGCTACTACCGGTGAAGAGCAACCGGAACGCTCAAGGACTGACTTTGACTTATCGCCGCGAGTAGAATGTGCCCGCGCTAGGTCAGACTCGTATTCATCATCTTCCGTGTTAATCGTTTCGACCTTCGACGTTCCGCGGGAATAGAGAACGCTCGTTAAAAAGTGATAAATGAATATTAATTCAAAACGGAATACAATGATCCCGGCGAATGAGGGATCGCGGGGGCAAGAATGAATTGCGAAGGAAAACGCGCCGCGGAACTCGTTACTTCGGGTATTCGATCCATAAAACTGTGGAAACTGGCGGATGTGCTTGAGGCTTACTTCGAAGTTCGAACGCTCAAGGATTCGAACTTTCGGACTTGAAAACTTCGCGTCTTAAGAGCCGAGGAACAAAATTAAGGAAACGGATATTTCGAAGAGTAGATTCTGGAAGGTCAAAGATCTTATTGTAAGTTAAAGCACTGGTGGTTTCTTTTGTGGTTCGGAATGATTGGATGAGGCTAAAGCGCATTATCTGTCGAGTGTCGACGGTTATCTGTCCTATGTAACGGGCTTAGTTAGTTGTGCAAGGGCTATCAACGAAATCGTTATCGATATAATTCCCGTATTTACTCGTTATTAGCTGATTACCGGGATCTCTAATATCGCTAGAAACGACATGTTTAGACGACGGATTACATCAGCCGTATTATCATGAATAATAACGCGACAAGGAGCTGACGTTGATTAGAACAAAGATTAATTAGCTCTGCCCTCTTCGTTTTCTACGGAGCGGCGTTCTTTTATTCGCATTTTTAATTGACAAACGTTCGTAAAGGTCATTAATTTTAACACGGAGTGGGCAAACGAACAACTCCGTTGACTAGTTGACTAGTTTTTGTTGACAAATTAACCACACTGTAAAATCACTTTACGTAGAATGTCAGAGCGTTAAAGTTACGTTGTAAAAGGGATTGGTCCAATCGATGAACCGAAAACAGATATAGTGTATATCGATTGGTTCTGCGTATAAACATCGAATATAATCATGACCGGAGGCACTGAATTTTTATTAAGTTCGTGACAACAAAATGGCTGCTATTCTCATGAAAAATTAATTATGTTCCTCATTCTCGATTAAATAGTAATAATAATGATAGTGACAATAATAGAAACAGCGCGCAAACATTCATTTCGCAACATTATGCCAGCCGCTATTCCACACGTCATTCCCAATGAATTTTTAAATCGTATGTCGGAATTATTGTGACCAGAAGACAATGAAGCGCTTAAAACAACGACCCCGATGAGAAAGTAGTCCAATTCTAATAAAAGAGAATCCAACGAAACTTGATGGGATCATCCTTTATGACTCGCGAAATCGCTGAGACAGCAAAGCAGAGAGAATAATTCTTCAGAATCCCTTTCTTTCGGCTTCTAAAGTGGGATTACTTCGCCCGGAATATTTCTACGGATTTATCGGTGTTAATTTATTATCCCCACCAGCGTCACATGTCTGCGCAATCAGAACTCTATTGTTTTCGTGTGATAATTGAGTGCGTCTCGCGTTGCCAGAACGACTGAGCATTTTCGTCTCTCAAACGCGGTCGGGATAGAAAAAAAGGCGAACACACGCGAGATATCGGGGGAGAAATCCAGACGTAGAACGACGTCCGTGTGGCTGCGTGCGAGGTATCATCAGTTATTGACGAGCAGTTAAGCAGTAATACGCTTTCGGTGGCTATTACAGGGAATCGGGCCGATGTCACGGCGGTGTCACAACAGGAAGCACTATGCAAGCTGAGAACGCACTGACAAGCCCCTGGGGGATACACCACTGCGGAATGATCGTCTCCAGACTGTTCCTTTAGACGAACTCCATCGAGGAACACTGTGGTACCGTTTCACTGACGTTCGATTTACCTGGATGGAACCTTGCCGTCCGGTGATCCTTGCCCGCAATATGATAATTAAACGGTAGCGCGATTGATCGGCGGACGTTCGATTGTCGAAATAAGCGAGAATATCACCGCGGCGTGTGAATGGTTGACGGCGAGAACGATTGCAGGCTGTTGTCAAGGGGTAGTTCCAACGGAGGCACCCGCCCTCGTCGCCCCTTGAACTAGCACTGCCACCCCTAGGCCACCGTTACCCTCCGTGCACCGAACACCATCGTGCCACGCAGCGCAGGCGCCTTCAATCTTATAGCAGCTTGTAACATTCTCTGCCCTTAGCACATATATATAGACATAAACTTGGCCGAACTATCATTTTTCATTCTGTCATTCTCTGGGGTTGAATTTCACTTTTATTAACCAGCTTTATAGTATTAAGCAACTACGTGTATGTTAATGATTTATTAATTTAATAATGATGTATTTAATTGTGGGACGCATGAACGTCTGTGTTAATATGTTACGCTTACTGTAATTACTAGAGACCTGAAGGTAGTTCGTACAAAATCTTTCACGTCCATTGTACGCTGCAATCAGTGTCGCGGCGCCGCGCGCCGCGACGCGATGCGACGCAGGGAGGCACAGCTTCCAAGGCTTCCTCTATTTTCAATCAGATCCGATTGATAAAAAGTGTAAACGAAGCTGTACCGGCTGCACGGGTGGTCCTTTCGAAAAGGAGATCGTAATTGATAATAAGTAGTTTTAGTTCAATTTGTATCATGAATTGCTGACCAAATGTATTCCTTCGAGCGATGTGGCCTAAAAACAAAGTGGAACACCTGATTATTGTTCCATAAAATTTCCGTGGATTCATCCGAAATTCAAAATCATTTCGTGTAAAAAATGAGGTATCCAAAGCAGTATCTCATGTTTAAATAAATACCGAAGAGAATCTTTCGTTCGTCCTGCTTATTACATAAAACGATAGAAACTGCAGTAAATTGAACTCGAAATATGCACTTCTATCGAGAATCGTGAATAAATTCATGAATGAATCCATGAATTAAATTATTCATAGCGAACCGGGGAGGCTAAACAGAATTGAATGGTATGTTAAATACGGCTGGGAATATGCAGTCTTTAACTGATATATGGGCTAGCTGGTGTGGCGCAAGCAAACTTTTCTTCGTAATAAGACCTTTATCGTCTTGGCATTAAAGTTTTATCACTAATCGTTTGAATCGATTTAATAGAAAGCGCATGTGTAGATTTCTATAGCGGATAAAATCTTGGGTTTTAATTTAAGCTCACATTCGTAGAGAAAGTTAATCTAAGGATTGAGATGATTTATAAAATGCGACATGTATGAGAGAATCTGGTTTTTCGGTCTTAAATGTGTCAGGCATAAAAATTTGAAAATCTTTTCTCCGTCGACTGAATTGAACTAACACCCGTGTACGAAACACCGAGCCTGGTCCCTCTGCGGGGTACGGCTACGAGAACGTTAGAGGTTCCCTGGCGCGTTTTCGGGAGTAATAATTACCCATCTTTTTTTTTGGCATAAATACGAAGAGAGAAGCGTAGATACGTGTTGAAGTAATCAATACATATTGGTACAATTNGGAATCGGGCCGATGTCACGGCGGTGTCACAACAGGAAGCACTATGCAAGCTGAGAACGCACTGACAAGCCCCTGGGGGATACACCACTGCGGAATGATCGTCTCCAGACCGTTCCTTTAGACGAACTCCATCGAGGAACACTGTGGTACCGTTTCACTGACGTTCGATTTACCTGGATGGAACCTTGTCGTCCGGTGATCCTTGCCCGCAATATGATAATTAAACGGTAGCGCGATTGATCGGCGGACGTTCGATTGTCGAAATAAGCGAGAATATCACCGCGGCGTGTGAATGGTTGACGGCGAGAACGATTGCAGGCTGTTGTCAAGGGGTAGTTCCAACGGAGGCACCCGCCCTCGTCGCCCCTTGAACTAGCACTGCCACCCCTAGGCCACCGTTACCCTCCGTGCACCGAACACCATCGTGCCACGCAGCGCAGGCGCCTTCAATCTTATAGCAGCTTGTAACATTCTCTGCCCTTAGCACATATATATAGACATAAACTTGGCCGAACTATCATTTTTCATTCTGTCATTCTCTGGGGTTGAATTTCACTTTTATTAACCAGCTTTATAGTATTAAGCAACTACGTGTATGTTAATGATTTATTAATTTAATAATGATGTATTTAATTGTGGGACGCATGAACGTCTGTGTTAATATGTTACGCTTACTGTAATTACTAGAGACCTGAAGGTAGTTCGTACAAAATCTTTCACGTCCATTGTACGCTGCAATCAGTGTCGCGGCGCCGCGCGCCGCGACGCGATGCGACGCAGGGAGGCACAGCTTCCAAGGCTTCCTCTATTTTCAATCAGATCCGATTGATAAAAAGTGTAAACGAAGCTGTACCGGCTGCACGGGTGGTCCTTTCGAAAAGGAGATCGTAATTGATAATAAGTAGTTTTAGTTCAATTTGTATCATGAATTGCTGACCAAATGTATTCCTTCGAGCGATGTGGCCTAAAAACAAAGTGGAACACCTGATTATTGTTCCATAAAATTTCCGTGGATTCATCCGAAATTCAAAATCATTTCGTGTAAAAAATGAGGTATCCAAAGCAGTATCTCATGTTTAAATAAATACCGAAGAGAATCTTTCGTTCGTCCTGCTTATTACATAAAACGATAGAAACTGCAGTAAATTGAACTCGAAATATGCACTTCTATCGAGAATCGTGAATAAATTCATGAATGAATCCATGAATTAAATTATTCATAGCGAACCGGGGAGGCTAAACAGAATTGAATGGTATGTTAAATACGGCTGGGAATATGCAGTCTTTAACTGATATATGGGCTAGCTGGTGTGGCGCAAGCAAACTTTTCTTCGTAATAAGACCTTTATCGTCTTGGCATTAAAGTTTTATCACTAATCGTTTGAATCGATTTAATAGAAAGCGCATGTGTAGATTTCTATAGCGGATAAAATCTTGGGTTTTAATTTAAGCTCACATTCGTAGAGAAAGTTAATCTAAGGATTGAGATGATTTATAAAATGCGACATGTATGAGAGAATCTGGTTTTTCGGTCTTAAATGTGTCAGGCATAAAAATTTGAAAATCTTTAATTGTAGATTCTTGAAGTACCAGCACGCTGTGACATCGGCAATAGATAAGTACCGGGAACGATAGTTGAACTACCGACTGTTGGGATCACTATCGGTACGTCGATATTTTAAATATTTACTTAAGACAGGTGAGCGAAGTGGGGTGGACACAGTGATGTCAACGTAGTCAATTGCGAACGTGTTTCACATCGTCTATCTTTAAATTGTTAATACGCATATTGTAAAAAGTGTTGTGCACGAGAATTACTACGAATCGAAGACAACATGTGGGCCTAATCTGGTTTCACAGATGACATTTGTAGGGTGAATATGTCCAGAAGGAAACTTGGCAGTAATAAACAATTCAACAACGTGGATTACACACAGCTACTCGAAACTGATAATGGGTTTTTCGATTCCCAGGTAATATGCCACGTGTTCGAGAATTCAATTATCAATGTAAATTCTAAAGTATATTTTTCTTTGCAGTTCGTGAGACCACCTATAAAAATACCATGGAAAGCTATAATGTTAGCAGCTCTCCTATTTGTTGGAGGTACCATCATGCTGATTGTAGGTAGTCTAATTGTATGTGGATACATCGATTCGAAGGTAAAGTTTATTCAAAGTACGTTCAGTGTATTTCCAAACTGACATGATTGTAAGTTTAATAATTGTCTATGTTTTACAGTATTCAGACCGTATGTGGCCAATTATTATCCTAGGAATTCTAATGTTCATACCAGGTGCTTATCATATGAGAGTTGCTATTCTAGCCTATCAAAAGGTACCAGGTTATTCTTTTGACGATATACCAGAGTTTGATTGATCATAGTTAGATTTTTCATATGAGAATAGCTAGAAATTACAACTTGTTGTGTTAAGTATTTAATTTATGTCACATTCTTTTGTACAAACTGTTGGTTTTCATATTAGTATTTTATTAACACACGATTGTGCAAGTATTGAGCTTAACGAAGATAAATGAGGGTTATTAAAGCATCTAAAGTTTAATTGATCACATAGAACATATGTTACATATTTTTGTAAAATTGTTACATATTCTTAAACTGTGCAATTAACTCGCACGTGTACATATTCTGTGTACTATAATTAAATGGTTTATATTATGTATTCAGTCAGTCAACTCGAGTATTGCTACTTAAGTATCCTCTAAAGAATTTATAACTAATCCGGTGTATATACAATGTTTCCAAATATGAATACATCAGTTGTTAAAATACAAAAAAGGAAAACATTTATGAAAACTAAATGTCGGTGAATGAAACAAACTAAATGTATAATAAATTATAGTTTTCTAACTTGAAGCGTCCTCAATTAAATACATGATCGTGCTTCGGAAATCGTTAAGAATTAAAAAAAATTACACTGTAAGTGTGTCAACACACTCTTGCCACTCAACCGGTGAGTTCTTCCGATAGCCGTGTGCATAAAGAAAATAGGTGGATGGAATTCCTCTTGCAACAGTTTTTTCATTGCACTTCTTATTTTGTTAATCTTGTCAGTTAATATTCCATTTTCCTCATTTGATATTCTATTCCGGAAAAGTCGCCTATCCGTAGGTACGTCCTATAAAAGAAATTGAAATGTAATTGATGAACGCAATGAGTCGCGTCGTGAAATTTTATGAAAGATATAACTTGCCTCAAAAACTACATGTATACAACATGCTTTTGATCTAACATGATCGATTGCATGACCAATATTTGCAGAAAAACTTTCCAGCAAATTCAGTATTGCGAGATGCATTTCTTCTTTTGACCAATTAGCGTTTATAATCAAGTACGTTACCGGATGAAACTAATTTCAAGAAGTGATTAAAATCATGTACACGTATATAATCTTTTACACAAATTTATATTGTTTACCTGCGGCGTAGAATACATGCCTAAACCAGCTGCAACTCTGTACATTTGTTTAGCTAAATTCATGTCAACGTGAAATAATGTAGTAAGCAGGGTACTGAGTGTAATACTGTTCAACCTGAATCCATAGTACTTTGTTAATTTCGTAACATCTATTATCATGTCAGTATCTTTTATCGATACAATTGAAAGTACCAATTTGTTAACGACACTGCTGAGGTCTGTAAATAAAGTCGTGTCTTTATTCGTTTACACTTGTTATATACATGTGTAAATATGGAACTTGTTAATAAATGTTATATTATGTACTCGTACAAAAACCAACTTCTTACCAACTGGAATAAAATTGTTACTCTGATCATTAGCTATTAAATCGAAAAGTGCAAGGCCATGATGCGGATCCGTTTCGCAAAACGTATTTAATAAAAGCTTTATTATTTCTACTCTAGTCGAGCTATCGTCCTTGTCACTTTGTACCTTCCATCTGTACTGATTACTGTAAGTTATATTGGTTCCTGCAAAAATACAGTTGCATAAAATTATCCATCTGTTTTTTATTCTTCTAGAAGAACGCGATACACTTTAACTAACTCACGTTTGAGCAAGGTAAAAGCATTGATAGCTTTCTTATTCTTTAAATAGATCTTGGCTAAAAGCAACACGGTTGCAGCATTTAATTTATACAATTGCATTTGAGATTCTAGTATGATATGGAGATCTTTCATTATCTTATATGCCAGCACCCAAAATTTTTCTTTGGCTAGTTTAGCCAAAGTAAGTATAGTAATATCCGTCAGAATTTCATAAAACGTAGCTGTTGCTCCAGTCTGGACTGTAATGTCCAAAACAAAAGTATGATAGCATTAGGTGTGCTTTTAAATAAATTGTAACATCTGAGTATAGAAAATTGCGCTTTATTTATTCAAAATACAATGATAAAAAGGCATGATCATTGATTACGCTGAAACTTAAATTTTTATAATGAATAGGACAAAAATCAATGTACTGTTTCAAACGCACTATGTTGGTATCTTTCTTACAACTGTCTGACTCTTTTTAAATATACAGTTTGAAAACAACAAATTATTTATTCATTATGCGTATATAAAAAGTCAGATAAACGAACAAATGATAGTCTATAAAATATATGAACGTCAACATATAAAATTGAATTAGAAATAGAGATAAATTTTTTAAATGCAGAAGTTATACTTCTTCCAAGTATAAAATTTTACTGAATAATATTACCTGCGCTTGTTGCAATTTTAGTCAACATATACGGAGAATGTTCGATTAGATTACATAGTATTTTATATGTTTCTTTAGTGAAAGGTGACTGCTCATCGTTTTGCACTCTATTAAAAATTGTCATAGCATAATCAAAATCATCACGTTTGAGTGCCTCCTCCAACATCCGTACATTTTCATAATGTTCCCGAATACCTCTAGACCATTTAGAACATGGTTTCGATAGATCATCTAAAAATTACAATGGACGAAAAAATAAAAATAGTTCTGCATATAAGAAAAAATTTATGTTTTTTTTCTGTACCTATTCGATGTAATTTATATTGAGGATTTGTAACTGTTTGACTTTGTGATCCTGATCGTGGATTTGTATCTGCTTGGCTTTGTGATCCTGTTTCGCACACTTTACCTTCCAGCTTGAGATGCTCATCTCTGTCTGGTTTACATTGATCTGTAGGACTTGAGTTCGGTGATCTAATCGTGTCTATCTGGATGATACGTGCACTCTTTTTAACACGTTTTCTAGATTCGAGTAAAGTTTTGAAACACGATAATAAGTCCCCATTTATGCGCGAAAGAATATTGTTATCTAGTCTTTGCACAATATTTTTATTTACATCTTCGACGTTCTTTTCTACAATCCTGCATTCTTGCAGGATGTCTTCTACGACTTCGAGATCAAACTTTTCTATTTTAAGTAACAAAATTCGCAACGTGCTCCAATATTCATTAATTTGTATATGTCTTCTTAGTATCTTTGCAATCCAGTTCACAAATAGGTAATCGCGATTGTCCACGATAGTTAGTAAATTTTCTACTAAAGTATTAATTGTATATCCCTCCTTTTGTAAACTCCTAATCCCCATCGACGCATCATACGTATTTATAACATCTATTTCAAACAATTTCTTCAGTATTTTTAATACATACACGATATCCGTAATTAAGTATAAATCATTCAATACTGGATAATAGAAGCGCTTCTTTAAAAAAAGCTTATAATCTTTAAATTTGTCTATTGTTTGGAATAATTTTTGCTCGTTCTCGAAATACAACTTAACAAACACTGGTAGAAACTGTAAAATAGAAACGTACATGTTACGTAAAATATATATAAAAATCTGAGTAACAAATTATCTACTTACCTCATGATTGAAACAACAGTCATCTTTATCACAATCTCCACATTTTATCATCATAAAGCAATACTTTGGAAAATAATCTCTGAAGTCCAGGTAGGTCTGTGGGGTCACTCGTAGACGTGGATCTCTCATTGGACAAAACAGCTTCGATGAATACGGAGCAATTTCTCTTGATGCTGATGTTTCTTCCGGTACATTATTTAACATGTTGTCACATTCTCTCTTGTTTTCTTCGTGATACTTTTCGATCGTTTGGTCGTTCATCTCATGTCTGTCCAAATAAAATGAAACTCTCAAATTAGATAGTCCGAGGAAATACAATATGTTTCCAAAATTGTAAATACCTACTCTGAATCTATATCAGAGAGAGAAAGTTTTTCTCTGTTCAGATCTAAGGATATATAGTCATCCGTATCATCGTTCACTTCTGTTTCTTCATTAGGACTTACATTTAATTGTTTGTCTTGTGTAATACAATTTTTATTATTTTGCTGGTCTTGTTTCGGAATATCTGTATTACTTTTCAATACTGAATTTAGAAATCGCTCCTCAATATTTGGATCAAGAAAACTGAACTTAAGAGTCATTGTATTAAAATATTCACTTTGTACATGAGGCGGTGTTTTTTCCAAAATTAAGTTCCAAGCACTATCATCTATGGAATTAATATCTTCAGATTGCATTTCAGAAAGTTCAAACCGATCGCTTTCATTCAGTTTTGGTATTTTTGCAGTATTATCGTCAATCTGCTCAACAGAAGCGCGCCTTTTCTTTTTTAACATATATTTACTGAATAATCTTTCTTCTTCAGTACTTATTACCCACTCCTGCTGCTCTGTTAATGGTATTTGAGGTGTCATGAATTCATTTTCGACAAAGCCACTGTCGTTGCATCCAACTTCGTAACAGGAACTCGGTGTATTATTATTTATTATATTATCCATCTTTAAGTGTAAAATTGAGTCCTTTGAGTCTGTTCCTCTTTCGTTACTTATTTTTGTTTGTGAATATATCGTGTGATTTTTATTTAATAAATAATCGTCATTGAAGCTTGTTAATATAGAATCTGCTTCACGACCGGATTCCAATGATACATACTTCTTACTTTCATGTGCTAAAATTTTAAAACGTCAATTTAATTGAAACCAATGAAAGATAATATGAAAGAAAAATAATTAAATGATATTCACCAGATTCTGTAGAACTGCTTTGAGAATCTTCATTATGTCTCTCCATACGGTTTCCTTGGCTATGGAAAAAAACATTTTGATTATCATCCGCATTAAATTTACGTTTCATCCTTCTTAACGGTTTATTACGTTTGATTCTGAATACGAGTGGTATATTATGCATAATTGCAAAATCGTTCACAATATTTTTCTGCGTAAAACAGTCTACTAACGAAATATTAAATTCTTTTAGATCTGGGCTTTCTTCACATTCGTCTCGTTCGTTTTTTTCCTTTTTTACGATGTTTTCATCGCTTTTAAGGACATTTCCATAAACTTCCATTTCTGAGAAGTTATTATTGTGTTTATCATCATTTTTAACTCTACTTCGCGTTAGAATTGTATGTTCCGAGTCTGAGGAACTTTGTGAGGAAATTGACTCGTCATCCGAATTTGTGTCTGATTCATCAGATGGATTCAATGAATCCAATGAATAGTTTATATACTTTGTACATCTCAGTCTCATCTTGTATATCTTAATGTTTTATCGAATATTCCTCAGTTGCCTTTCGCTTATACTATTTTAGATACGTTTAAAGATATCTTTATTAAGTTTCAGTCTCGTTCTCTCGTAATACTGTTTCCCCCTAAACAATAAATACGTATTTGACTTTACCACGTTCTTAAATGAATGAGGACAGTATACAAACAGAAATAATTCGGTATGAACGAGGACAATATACAATCAGATTTAGTGTATTTTGTACAAAATGTATCAGGGCGAAAACAAATATTCGACGTACGAACGAGACAACGTAATAAAACATTGCATACAGTTGAAAAAAAATGGCGTTCCATAATACTTACGGTCACTACTTGTCCTTTCCTATAGAAGAACTTCCGAATTCTGAAAAAAAGTTCCGACACTGTGTTTGATTTAATTCGTACGGACATATATCTTACAAAAAAACGCGCGTTGGTAAAGAACTATCGATATATAAACTGATAGTTAAACTATTATCGATATATACAGCTCAATGTGCCCGCCGAAATCGCGAAGTCTGGCACATACGAGATTATCAATGAAGATCGCACGTTCCTTTCTTCTTCACCGCTATTTATTCTATTCGCAAGATTATTCAGTAATTAGTAATTATAATTCGCTAACGAGAAACACAAACCTCGGTAACACTCGCAAACACTTCGAATTCAATGTCTACTGACAAGCAACGTTCTCCGTCGACTGAATTGAACTAACACCCGTGTACGAAACACCGAGCCCGGTCCCTCTGCGGGGTACGGCTACGAGAACGTTAGAGGTTCCCTGGCGCGTTTTCGGGAGTAATAATTGCGCATCTTTTTTTTTGGCATAAATACGAAGAGAGAAGCGTAGATACGTGTTGAAGTAATCAATACATATTGGTACAATGATTATTGAAACTTGCAATCGACAAGAATTTCAGACAGTGTTTCTCCCTTCTCTCGCTTGCTTCTTTCGTAGATTGAGAACCCTTTTAAGTCGGAGACATTCAAAGGGGCAAGGTGTTTATAAACAGTGGACGTCTTAGCACGCGAGAATCTTAAACAAATACAGAATAGAAAAAGTGGGAAAGTACAATGTAATTTCAGGCATCGAATATTACTGTTGAGAAGCAATTTATAATGTAGGAGGTCCGCATTTCATTCAGCGAAACTACATTGTTGCAGATGCAAAAGGTAAGATATATTAACTATGCAATCCAACAGAGAAAACTGTTTCGGGTATTTTGAATTATCATTACGTAATTCTTATAAAGTTCCTCGTGTCAAAAGCGAATCGGGAAGCAAGAATGCCGTACCGCTATTTTTTATCAATGATTAAACGATCAATTATATGAATTAGAGACACTGGAAAATCTTTCTGGACAAAGCGATTTTTATAAGAATTATATAATGCACATATTGCTACTTTATATTATTGAAACGTATTATTTATGATGAATTTCAATGTTACGGATTATAAATTATACGAATATTCCGCGCATTTTGTGAACCATGTGTACATTTATGCAACTTTCGAACACAGGCGTACAGGTTTCTTCTTAAATAAAGGAAAGGCAGTCATTCATTGTAATCGGAACGTTAAAAAAAGGATAAATTTTGTGCACGTGTTTAGCAGATGGTCTCACGAAGGATTGATTGTAGCGGAAAGGACAGGTAGGACCTGTCTGCGTTTATGCAACCTTCGAAACAGGCGTAAAGGGTTTCTGTTTCATTGTAATCAAATTAGAGACGCTGCAAAATCTTTCTGGACAAATACTTATGATGAATTTAAATGTTACGGATTATAAATTATACGAATATTACGCGCATTTTGCGAACATGTGAACATTTATGCAACTTTCGAACAGGGGCGTACAGATTTTTCTTAAATAAAAGAAAGGTAGTCATTCATTGTAATCGGAAAGTTAAAAAACGTATCAATTTTGTGCACGTGTTTAGCAGATGGTGTCAGGTAAAACGAAGGATTGATTGTAGTGGAGAGGACTGCAGATAGGACCTGTCTGCGTTTATACAACCTTCGAAACAGGCGAAAAGGGTTTTTTCTTTCATTGTAATCAAATTAGAGACGCTGGAAAATCTTTCTGGACAAATACTTTTGATGAATTTCAATGTTACGGATTATAAATTATACGAAGATTACGCGCATTTTTTTAACATATGTACATTTATGCAATTTTCGAACAAGCGTACAGGTTTTTTCTTAGATAAAGGGAAGGTAGTCATTCATTGTAATCGGAATGTTAAAAAACGTATAAATTTTATGTACGCATTTAGCAGATGGTATCAGGTAAAACGAAAGATTGATTGTAGTGGAGAGGACAGGTAGGACCTGTCTGCGTTTATACAACCTTCGAAACAGGCGTAAAGGGTTTTTAGTTTCATTGTAATTAAATTAGAGATGCTGCAAAATCTTTCTGGACAAATACTTATGATGCATTTCAATGTTACGGATTGTAAATTATACGAATATTCCGCGCATTTTGTGAACATGTGTACATTTATGCAACTTTCAAACAGGCGTACAGGTTTTTTCTTAAATAAAAGAAAGGTAGTCATTCATTGTAATCGGAATGTTTAAAAAACGTATAAATTTTGTGCACGTGTTTAGCAGATGGTGTCAGGTCAAACGAAGGATTGATTGCAGTGGAGAGGATAGGTAGGACCTGTCTGCGTTTATGCAACCTTCGAAACAGGCGTAAAGGGTTTTTTGTCTCATTGTAATCAAACTGTTAAAGAAAGGTATAAAATTTATGTACGCGTTTAGCAGATGGTCTCAGGTAAAACGAAAGATTGATTGGAATGGAGAGGACAGGTTGGACCTGTCTGCGTTTATACAACCTTCGAAACAGGCGTAAAGGGTTTTTAGTTTCATTGTAATCAAATTAGAGACGCTGGATAATCTTTCTGGACAAATACTTATGATGAATTTCAATGTTACGGATTGTAAATTATACGAAGATTACGCGCATTTTGTGAACATATGTACATTTATGCAATTTTCGAACAGGGGCGTACAGGTTTTTTCTTAAATAAAGGAAAGGTAGCCATTCATTGTAATCGGAATTTTAAAAAACGTATAAATTTTGTGCACGTTTTAGCAGATGGTGTCAGGTCAAACGAAGGATTGATTGCAGTGGAGAGGATAGGTAGGACCTGTCTGCGTTTATGCAACCTTCGAAACAGGCGTAAAGGGTTTTCTGTTTCATTGTAATCAAATCAGAGACACTGCAAAATTTTTCTGGACAAATACTTATGATGAATTTTAATGTTACGGATTGTAAATTATACGAATATTCCGCGCATTTTGTGAACATGTGTACATTTATGCAACTTTCAAACAGGCGTACAGGTTTTTTCTTAAATAAAAGAAAGGTAGTCATTCATTGTAATCGGAAAGTTAATAAACGTATAAATTTTGTGCACGTGTTTAACAGATGGTATCAGGTAAAACGAAAGATTGATTGTAGTGGAGAGGACTGCGTTTGTGCAACTTTCAAACAGGCGTAAAGGGTTTTTTGTCTCATTGTAATCAAACTGTTAAAGAAAGGTATAAATTTTATATACGCGTTTAGTAGATGGTCTCAGGTAAAACGAAAGATTGATTGGAATGGAGAGGACAGGTAGGACCTGTCTGCGTTTATGGAACCTTTGAAACAGGCGTAAAGGGTTTTTTGTTTCATTGTCATTAAACTGTTAAAGAAAGGTGTAAGTTTTATGTACGCGTTTAATAGAGGGTCTCAGGTAAAACGAAGGATTGGGACAGAGGTACAGGTTTTCCTCAAGAAAGGATTGATTGTAGTGGAGAGGACTGCAGGTAGGACCTATCTGCGTCTATGCTACCTTCGAAAAAGGTGTAAAGGGTTTTTTGTCTCATTGTAATCAAACTGTTAAAGAAAGGTATAAGTTTTATGTGCGCGTTTAGCAGAGGGTCTCAGGTAAAACGAAGGATTGGGGCAGAGGTACAGGTTTTCCTCAAATTAAGGAAAGGCAGTAATTCATTGTAATCGGAATGTTGAAAAAAGGTTTAAGCCCACGTGTTTAACACTCGCAGAGGACGAAAGGTAAAACGAAAGATTGATGGACACCCGTCCCGAAAGAGACACTTTTTACAACGCTCGTTCGGACACTCGAGTTACGCAACACGAGGAACACTTGACGCGTCTGGAAAAAATCACTCGGAAGAGTGGTGCCATAAAACATTTGGCAAACATGTTGGACGTCTTCGCGTAAGAGACGTCGAAGAAATATAATTTTATGACCTCTAGTTGCAGACCACTTGTGTCTAACTTTCTAAACTATTTCCTTCGCCGGTGCACATTTGGCAAAAACCGAGTTCCTCACGTACATTACGTCGTTAAATATTTTCAGTACGCGCGGAAGGAGAATAACAAAACAAAGTAGAAGTACAGAAATAAGTACCTGCCAGCGCAATTGTTTTTATTAAAAAAAAGCTTGCGTATTCACGCTTACATCGTTGTTTCGAAAATTACGTACGAACAATACAGCAGTCTTTACACGATTATTAATCTCTGCGTGGAAATTTAAGTAGAACGATAATAAGGCTTTGTAATAAAGCTCAGTCTGTTTTTCGAGTAGAATAAACGGAATTGTCCAAATTGTTAAAAGCCATTTGTTCGTCGATCCAATCTCGCGCCGACGCGACGTTAGCGTAAACGCCTGGGGTTCCGTTTTCACCGCAACCGATTCCCCATGCGACGATACCCGCTTGCAAGTACGTGTTCGGATTGTTCTTGCTCGGACACACGAGCGGGCTCCCTCCGTCACCCTAATAAAAAACACATTTTTTATTCAAAGAAGTACATATTTAGAGAATGTTAAGTACGATCTTAAGTAGAGCTAAGTTACCTTGCAGGTATCTTTGCCGGGTTCTCCACCGGCGCATATAAAACTGTCGTGAAGATTAAAATATTTTCCTAATCGCGTGGTTCGCAGACTATCCTGGCACTTGCCGCGTGGTACCACCGGCAATTCTACTTTCTTCAGAATCACCTGGTAATGACCCTCTTTACCTGAAAGGAATTAAACGAACAGGAACTTTAAGATGACACTCATTACTTCGAAATAAGATTATCCCCTTGGGTACATTTGACGCCTAAGACACGTCATTTTAATTTTATTTTCTTGTTATTAATTTATTTTTGTTTTGCAATTCTAATTACTTGAAGACATCTTAATACTACATATGTCACCAATATTTTAGAAATAAATAAATTCTTACGTAAAATGTACTGCTTTCACATACTACTCCGAGATTGAAGGAATCTTTTGGTTGCTTTAACCAAAAATTATATCCGTTCTACATGCAAATATTTTCTCAAATAAATCCGTACCCAAGGGGTTATTAGATTAGAACGGCAGACTCGATTGATATCCTTACCGAATATATCTTTACCCCAACCGCTCGCAAAGCACCGGGTATTGTCAAAGTTATCGTTCGGTTCCGGCAGGCAAACGATATCTACGTTCTCCATAAGGTCCAGCGGCTCGGATAGAATTAGAATAGCGAAATCATTGTAGAGAGCTCCTGCGTAATAATTTTCGTGAACTACTACGTTTTTCACGGTGCGATCTTGGTGCGGGAAAATCTCGTTCTTTGTCTGCGTGTCCCATTCACCGGCACGGATTCTCAGTTCAGATGGTTGTCTCCTGTTGAAAGGGATTGAATTATGTATATTGTTGATGAATTATGTATATTAATATATGTATTTGATTCGAGAAGGGATTGAAATTGAAAGTAAAGAATTTCATAGTTATTTACCCTTGCACGCATTTACGGTTGCATATTGTTGATGAATTATGTACATATATTAATATATGTATTTCGGTCGAAAGGGGATTGAAATAGAAAGTAAAGAATTTCATAGTTATTTGCCCTTGCACGTATTTACCCTTGCATATTGTTGACGAATTATGTATATTAATATATGTATTTCGGTCGAAAGGGGATTGAAATTGAATGTAAAGAATTTCATAGTTATTTACCCTTGCATATTGTTGATGAATTATGTATATTAATATATGTATTTCGTTCGAAAGGGGATTGAAATTGAAAGTAAAGAATTTCATAGTTATTTACCCTTGCACGCATTTACCCTTGCATATTGTTGATGAATTATGTATATTAATATATGTATTTCGTTCTAAGAGGGATTGAAATTGAAAGTAAAGAATTTCATAGTTATTTATCCTTGCTCGCATTTACCCTTGCATATTGTTGACGAATTATGTATATTAATATATGTATTTCGTTCGAAAGGGGATTGAAATTGAAAGTAAAGAATTTCATAGTTATTTACCCTTGCACGCATTTACCGTTGCATATTGTTGACGAATTATGTATATTAATATACATATTTCATTCGAAAGGGGATTGAAATTGAAAGTAAAGAATTTCATAGTTATTTACCCTTGCACGCAGTGAGCTGCGGTTAAAACAGCTTGCTTGTGAATCAAGGATCCCCCGCATTGATAAACGTTCAATTTCTTTTGGCCGATTAATTCTTCCTTCAATATAGCTACCATCCAGGGGAATTCTCCGAATTCAGCCTCGTTCTTAGTGTTGCCGGTGATCCTGAAACCGACGCCGTTCGGATTCCTGATCCCGCAGCCTTTCCTCGGAATTGGCGGCGGCTTGATTCTGTCTTCAGTATCTTTAATTACGTTAGGTGCCTTGCAGCAAACGTCCAAGTAATTCTCGCAATCGCCGAGACCCCTGTATAATTAACAATAATGAAGATAATGATGAATCAAAGTGTTGTGTACCAACATTAGATACGTACACGAAAAAATATTGTAATCTCAAGAGAAGGAAATAAGGACAAACGGAGCAAGTTTTCCAGGAAAGATCAAAGTACTGTAATGTATTCTAAGTAAAGTTTGATTGATTCTCTCTTGCAAAACGTGATCCGAGCTACAATTGTTAGGATATGAGTCCAAAGATAGTCTCATGCGGCGTGCAGACGCAGTTGTTCAACAAACGCAGGTGTACACTTACGTANAGTGTTGTGTACCAACATTAGATACGTACACGAGAAAATATTGTAATCTCAAGAGAAGGAAATAAGGACAAACGGAGCAAGTTTTCCAGGAAAGATCAAAGTACTGTAATGTATTCTAAGTAAAGTTTGATTGATTCTCCCTTGCAAAACGTGTTCCGAGCTACAATTGTTAGGATATGAGTCCAAAGATAGTCTCATGCGGCGTGCAGACGCATTTGTTCAACAAACGCAGGTGTACACTTACGTACTGCGAGAAGAAATAAAATATTGGAACCATCGTGTCTGTGTTTGTGAGATATGACGGTGTCG
>SMSR01014563.1:0-11200 GCA_019453355.1 Ceratina japonica | reverse complement strand
CCGTAAATATCAATTTTTCTAAAAATTCACTGCTTCAAATAATGGACACAGTTTTTTATTACATGCCTTACACTTTTGATAAAGTTCTTACCAGTCATACAACCTTAAATTCTTAACTCATTTACTCAGACTTTTTTTACTCGAAATTGTGTGAAGAATTGCCAAATTTAGAGACTGTTCATGTATTAATACTCTAAGATGAAAATTGATGAAACCATTTTATTCCGAGCACGATTTATCTATTTCATTACATAATTCGAGTTTTCGAATTGAAGTACCGCTAATTTGATATTTCATTTCCCTCAGAAGCACTCGCATTAGTAATATATGTGCGGTGCGGCGTTAAGCTGAAAATTCTGTATCAAAAGTCGGAGAACCGGCGCGTGGAACTTATGAGAAACTGCGGACTGATGGAAAATCTTCTGAAAGCGATGGAAACTTAGACTGTGTACTTTGAAAGTAGCTCACTGTTTCTGTTTTACTCCCGGCTGCTACAAATACGGTAGGAAAGAAAAATAAGCTGAAGAACGCTGAAAGCGCCAATATCGAATTTGCTTGCTTTCCCAATTTCACCGACGCGTAACGAGTTATTAATACCGTTTTAACCTCGTGTTTTTTTTTTCTGCCAGAATTAAGGACGTTCCTCTTAAAATCACAAAGAAGTTACATACTATGAATGAAGTATCTTTAACCGCGTGTCTGTGTATATAATGCGTTTAGTTTAAACCTCCTATATTGTACTTAACACAAAAACGGATATGCGACGCGTGCTTCGTCTATTCCATGTCACGGTTGTTTCAACGAAACCCAACACGAAGCTTTCAGTTAATAATTCGGTGTAAGTCCCTTTTCAAATAAAACTTTCTATTGTTGCATCAGACGCGTAAACGTGAAAGCACGAAATGTTACACGTCGTTATCTGCACACTTCGTGCAACAAAAAAAAAAAAAAGAACAATGTCACTTTTCATATTTATATTTTCAGTTCCTGCCTCTATTCTGTTTTCTGCGCTGTAGACAATCTTGTTACACAGATTTCAAGCTGTCTTATCAAGAACCCAAACATAATTTACGTATCACGTAGTTTATTAATTAATTTTACAATTATGGAGTTCATTAACGTTGTGCCAAATTAAGTGGTGTTCTAATAATAATATATTTTCGTTATAAAACATTGACAATGAACTATAACTTTATTAATATATTATTTAATTATATATAACATACTTATATATAACAACTTAATAATATATAACAGTGCATTATAAAAAATCAGTCAATAATGTAGTAAAGCCAAATTAAAATTCGAGAACCAATTACTGATAACAATACGTGTAAATTTTTTAGAGCAGTTTCCTGTTTCACTAATTGTTGGAATCCCGACGAGATATACAAATATTTAATTCAGTGCTTAAAAAACATTGATAAAAAATAAGCTTCGATAGAAATATTAATTCCCTCTGTGAACATTTTTTGGTATCGCGGTTGTTATTAAAATCCCCCTTTGTTACTCTTTAATTAATTGTTAAAAATGTTGTTATTTAATGACTTGCAATAACTTTGATTGAATCATTCCACTTGGATTCGTGATCGATTAGCGCGCGGTGGTGACAAGGGCCGATTTTTGATTTTGGTAATGGCACACACGACACGACGGCAATTAGAGAGGATCGCGCGGCGCCGGGGTTAACAGGGTGAATATTTAACAGAACGGGGGTCGAGGTGCGCGCGCTTGTATACGCCAAACAATAGATTCGCCGCGTAAGCTGTACTCGTAGGCGTGACGAGATACACCCAGGTGCCGTCCTCCTCCTCGAAGATGGGCTGCGGAGATACTTGCCACGGGACGATGCGGCCATTATATCGGTGATTATATCGGTGGGTGCTGATAGCAGGAAAATGGGAAGCCTCGCGTCAGCATTCGAGAGACCGGCTCTTCACCGGCTTCGTTCGGGCCTCTTCAACGTCGCCGCCAGTCGAACAATGCACGGCCGCCGGTATTCCCTATTTCCTGTCAAGCGTCGTCGACCAATTTGCTCCGAAAATTGTTTAACGCAATGACAAACGAAAAGTTTCACGAAGGCAGTGGATAGTATGTCGTTGATAACTGCAAAACATACTATAGTAAGTTAAACACATCGTTATTTACTTCATTCCTTGATTGCAGATCGAAAGTCGCGAAGAAGTCGATATTTTTATTATTTAATTATTTGTAACTTATTGGGTTGGCAACTTTGTTTGGTTGCTGGTTTTGTCGATAACTTTTTATCTAAAATCCGCAATCACTTAGTTGCCAACCTAATATAATAACATTAACCGATTTTTATAAAACTTCGTGAATAACTTCCATAGATATGCAAAATCATGCTTCACATTTTTATTGGAAACTCGTATGAAAAATTAAAATATACGCTATTTAATCTTTTATTCAAGATTTCGGAGAATAGCACTATTTTTTATCCTTTGTTACAGATTATATAATAAACTAAGCCTCCTTACACAGAATAAAAGATTATAATCTCTGCAAAAGGCAGACGTGCCTTAACACTAGATTTTTTTAATACATAACTTTAGTATACATTAAAAGAAGTTTTTCACTCCTGAAATGAATGTGAACATACACGAGACATTTGTCTCTACATATGTATAGCGCTGACTGCAAAAGCAATACAATTGATTACGAATCGCGCACACCATTAATTGAAGCACGCTGAAGTTACGTTAAGGGTGGGCTAAGATGAATTAGGTCAATTTACGTGTCTGCAATTTGCGTACAAAGGAAAAAATCGAACTGAACGGTCAAGCAGATATTCAAGGCAATTTCACAAATGGAACAACTAGGCCGTACATATTTCACAAATCTGTAGATGGTGCTTCGAATATTGGCTAGAATCGATCACGTTCTGTGCGCGCTGCTTGGCAGAACAGTGCTTAGATAATAAAGCAGTAAGCATTTCATTTCTTTCATTTATATTAATCATTAACTCATTACTTATTTAGTTCATTAGTTACTCTGTGTAATTAGAAGAAAATGCGATTTTTAGTTTTTATCTTCTACTCTTATCTTTTTTGTATTTTGTATATACTGATTAGGGTTTCATTACATTAGGTCTATTACCGAGAAATTCTCATCACTTATATATCTATTAAGAAAGTGTGTAATAAGAAGTATCCTTTCCACTTTACTTAAGGTAGTTCTCCAAGGACTCTCGAGTCAATTGAGCGTGCAAAATAAAATGTTCAAAATCATTGTTCGATTAGTATTGACTACGTTTATTAAATTTATTTATGAATTTTAATATTGTTTTAGTCGATATTAGAATAAAGGTAACAATGTTAAAATAATGTTATGTTGCTTATGTGTAGCAATGACACACGTAGTCATTAATATGATAGACAAGGAAGAGGTCATCAAATCATAGTTTTTTGTCCCTTGAACATTAAATATCTTTTAAATTAATTCGGCTACTCCTCATTTCCATTCAATAATTAGAAAGTAGAAATCTCCAACTTTTAGACCTCAGTTTTGCATTAACATCAACAGTGTTTTTGTACAGTAATGTGTTAATAATATTATACATAATAGTACGTTACATACAATACAGCGTGTAAAACAAAGCAATTTTAAGTATTTTTTTCTCGAAAATGAATTCGGTAATCGGAGTTGTAAAAAATTCTATAATATTTTTTGTTATTTCAAGAATCAAATATATTTTTTTCATAATGATATCCAGTACTTTGAGTTTGTGGAGAACTACCTTAATTAAAAACATGAGTTTATAATATTTGCCTTTTTGCTGGAATTCGAATGTCATTTAAATAAATTGATTAATTTACATTGAAAATAGTACTTAACAGTGTTCGAGTATTTCATAGCATTCTTAATATATCCAGGGACGCGGTAACGACCCAAAGGCAAGTTTGACTCTGAAGTTTTACTTTTGATTGAATTCAATTGTCAGAAATTAGTTGAATTCATTCAGTTCTAATTGAATTGTTATTTAAGGATGTACGAAGGCGATATACTTGAACGATGCATGTTGAATTTGTTATTATGTATTCCCATTACTAATAAAAAGTTACCTGCAAAATTTTAAATCAATTCATGGGTTTCTTGAAAAATTATAGTAATTTGAAATTTGTATGTACTCTTATGGTAAACAGCAATAACCCAAAGAAAATTTTACTTTCATCTCAAAAATAGCCCAGAAAAAACGATGAAACAACTTTAAGTATTTTTTTCTCGAAAATGAGTTCGGTAATCGGAGTTGTAAAAAATTCTATAATATTTTTGTTATTTCAAGAATCAAATATATTTTTTTCATAATGATATCCAGTACTTTGAGTTTGTGGAGAATTACCTTAATTTGATGGATATTTATCAGCTATCGAGAGTTTGTTTATAGTGTATGGAAACCAAAGATCGGTACCATAATCCTCAATTACTCACTTACTTTGTTATCAGAAGTATCAGTAGTACAAGTCGATAACTAAAGCATTAATCATATTATCCTTTTACAATATCATTCATATCATGAAAAATTATATGTTTCTATGGGTTTAAAAAATATCACAAATTTTTAATGAAATCGGCAATATTCAATATAAAAAATTGTATGAAAATGAAAAATAGACTCCACGGACTCTAGACATTTGAGCGTGCAAAATAAAATGTTCAAAATCATTGTTCGATTAGTATTGACTACGTTTATTAAATTTATTTATGAATTTTAATATTGTTTTAGTCGATATTAGTATAAAGGTAACAATGTTCAAATAATGTTAGGTTGCTTGTGTGTAGCAATGACACACGTACTCATTAATAAGACAGACAAGGAAGAGGTCATCAAATCATAGTGTTTTGTTCGTTGAACATTAAATATCTTTTAAATTAATTCGGCTACCCCTCATTTCCATTCAATAATTAGAAAGTAGAAATCTCCAACTTTTAGACCTCAATTTTGCATTAACATCTACAGTGTTTTTGTACAATAATGTGTTAATAATATTACACATAATAGTGCGCTACATACAATACAGCGTGTAAAACGAAGCAACTTTAAGTATTTTTTTCTCGAAAATGAGTTCGGTAATCGGAGTTGTAAAAAATTCTATAATATTTTTGTTATTTCAAGAATCAAATATATTTTTTTCATAATGATATCCAGTACTTTGAGTTTGTACTACCTTAAAACATAACGACTTTCATTGTATAAGCTTCTCATAAAAGAATGGAAGTCGTGCGTTAATTCAGTCGGTCAGTAAAAGTGGTCGGGTCAATACGATAAATTAGAACGGGAAATGGTCTATTTGACGGGACCTCGCGGGGTCTGAATTTGACACGTCTGATCGAGCACCTCAGTGACACGTGATTGACGGTTTCGGATAGTAATAAGCCGCATACGTGCCAGAATCCCAGCGAAATGCGATTATTCCGCGAAAATCGGTTCGAACCTTTTCGACCGAAATGTTGCATTTTTACTTCCGCTCCTTTTTCCCCCGCGCGCGCGCGCGCGCCCCCGATTTGGATCGCCACGTATCGACGTCGTTAACGAGAATTTCATTTTATTTTTACCTTTCCCTTGATTTCAGATTATTGACGTTCTGCTATCTGGCGGCGCTGAATTGCTGGTTGCTGCTATGCCCGGCGACGCTGTCGCACGATTGGCAGATGGGATCCGTTCCTTTGGTCGCGTCGTTGGCCGACACCAGAAATCTGGCCACCTGTCTGTTCTTCGGCGGCTGTCTGATCCTCACGTACAAAGCTTTCACGGATTTCGAGGTAAGCTCCAGAATCTCGAATCAAAATTCATTGCGATTCCCTCGAATTCAATGTAACTTTTACTAGAGAGAGGAAAAGAGATTTCGCTGGAACGAAAATATCTGTTCCTCATGACGCGGAAATCATATCAAATATTATTTTTTAGAAGCACTTCATTTCTCTGTAGAAAATAAAGCACTTTATTCTTGTTCCCGGCGGGACTCATTAAAATTGCGAACTTTCGAGTGAATCGAATTTTTCCCCACGGCTGTTTACTACGAAACCAGCTCGCCAGCTGTTTCCCCGAACGTTAACGTAACGAAATTACGCCGCTGTCAGCTGATTAATAGTGAAATTAATAACGGTGTACACGAAGCGTCGCGGTCGTCCCGTCGCGTCGGCGAAAAGAAAGTTGGCTAATTGGCTGGTGGCGCACGCGGCGGCCTCTCCCGCGGACGTTGAACACGTTCGCGCGCGCTTGCAACAACAACCAAAGTTAAATGACTAGCCAGTTATCGTCCGCAACGCAAGAAGTCGTTCCGCCGTTAAACGTTTCGACCACGAATGCGCCGGCCAACGAACCGCAAAGTTTCGCGCGCTGACCCGACGACGACTCATCATGAAGTTCCACTTGCCTCCCCGAAAGTCGTAAAGAAAGTTTCCTCGCCGGGCGGAACTGCGGCTGCCCGACGCTTTTTCTACGTCTTCATTCGTCACATCTCAATTTTTATAAATAGACCGCCGATTTATTTCGAGAATAAAAGTTTTATGGTTTCGCTTCGAGAAATTTTATACAGAAATTCCTTCTATCACATTTATTTATTTTTTTTTTATTTATCTTATTAAAGTTTTATTTTTGATGGTCAACTAGAGTCATTAGTGATCATCGTCAAATTTTTACAATTTGTTACATGATTGTGTTACATGAGTATGTGTTGAGTAGGAATTACCGATTTATGATATATAATGATTTTAGGATGATAAAAATATTTATAATTAGTCTCGAAGATTTTGTGTGCATTGCAATAACAGATACAATATATAAAGCCTTTATATGTTAATAAATAACATCTTTATTCTGTTTATGGATTCCGAAAAATGTTTAAATCGTAATAATTTTATGGAAGAGTGAGATCATCCAGTTGCTTACAATATATAAAGCCTTTATATGTTAATAAATAAAATCTCTATTCCGTTTATGGATTCCAAATAATGTTTGAATCGTAATAATTTTGTGGAAGAGTGAGATCATCCAGTTGCTTACAATATATAAAGCCTTTATATGTTAATAAATAAAATCTTTATTCTGTTTATGGATTCCAAAAAATGTTTAAATCTTAATAATGTTATGGAAGAGTGAGATCATCCACTTGCTTAATTTTATTATTCGTTCGAATTGAGTCCTTTATTTCGAAAATGGCTTAAGTCCATCTATACTCAAATTTGAAATATTTAATGATTTGTGTTTCAATGCAATTAAAAACATACGTATAGGATGCCAATGAGTCATACTGTTTAAATATATCTAAAGGAGTTACAGTTACAGTTGCTATTAAAATAATGGCAATTATTAAGTGAATAATATGCGTTTTCTTACCAAGAACGGAGTTAAGCCACTTTCAAAATTAACAACCAAATTCGTTATAAAATTTGAAAGAACCCAAGTTCATTCAACATAATTTAAAATGCTTCAAATTGAAAAAAACAATACTCAATTTGTTTTATATATCTTTACAACACTTCAAAAACAATATTTATGCAATTCAGAACATTTTTTAACTACATAAATGACAAAACAATTTACTGCTCATGTACATTTTGTGTATGTGAATGGGATTTGAAAAAGTCATGATGTTCCTTTGATATAATCGTAGTAGGTCCATTATGTCCTTGAATTTCGCTGTTGTAATTTGTCTTATATTTTTATGAAGTGTTATCAATACAATATTTTCGAATTTTCTTGGTCTACCCCAAAGTGGTAATAAATTCAGGACTTTAATTCCTATTTTAATTATAATATTATATATTAATTACCAATTAATAATATTATATATTAATTCCTTATTTAATTTTAATTCTTATTCATTGATGTCTTATAGAAAATTTTATTTGGTCGATTTCTGACAAAACACACTCAACATATTTTTAATCAGTTATTAATTATTCTTTCTCCGTTAGTAAAAAATAAAATAAAAATCATTAACTGACCAAATCGAACATCACTATTTTAATAATAAAACATAAAGTTCTTATCTGATAAAATTTTACCGTATAATATACTCAATATTTGTTCAAAACTCTCAAAATGTGACTTAAGCCACTTTAAAAATAAGAATTTCTAATATTCTATTATAGCTACTTTTTTCTTTATAAAATCTTCCTGTTTTTAAACATATTAATTACAATTTCTTTCAAAATGAAAAGATAACTCAGAAATGCAAATATTAAAATAGCTATCTTGATTTTTTTTTTTAATTTTCTTAAGCCACTTTCAAAATAAACGTCTCAATTATTTTATGTTTGATATAGTAACATAATCACCATGATCTTCTTTATTACTTCATATTATTCTTGATAAAATTGCGTCCTCAGATAATACTGTATGTACATTATTTTATCTATTCAATTTACAGTTTTCTAACAGCGAATGCGTTCTGAATTTTGCCACAGATTTTTGCATTTTAAAAGCCCGAGTATTTGCAAATCTGTGCACGTTCAGTGTAACGACTCGTTTAGTGCCCGGAGCGGAGATTTTTCTCGAAGGAGGCCATATCTGTGGTTGCAGCATATCCTCAAAAGAGCGGTAGTTAGAGCAGAGATCAGAAGGCGCGCTGGCTCCGCGCTGATGGAACCGTGGTCCACGTCTTCACGGCTTGAAATGAGGCCTCGTCCTCTTTCGTCATTGTCGCGATAATCTTTGTGTCTAACATCCGATTTGAGGGACGTTTCTGTAATAACGCCTCTCGGCATTGTTCTCGCCGCTGTATTGTCCGCATTCATCGCGCATCTTTGACACACTTTCGTGTCAAGACAGAGGGAAGCCAGCGCCGTTTCGTGCCGGTGGAAAAACTTTTGCTTGATCGACAAATGGACATCTCCGGGTATTCGTCTCGCTGACAGTTTTTGAGAAACAGGATTACAATGGCAGAATTAATTTCAATAACTTTTATCAGTGCTACAATATTTAATGCTCGGTGATTAGGTTTACAATGTTCACACTGTCATGTGAATTACATTTTTATAATAAAAAGCGAAGTAAAAAAATAAAGGGACATTGGAGAAGAGGGCCATTCTTTCTAATGAAATCTCTTTACTTCTTGACTTTCCCTCGTACATAATAATTTTTTAAATGTGGCTAATTTTGATAAGTTCTGCTTTATGTGAAATTCGTCTATATTTTCATATTTGAGTTTTATGAAATATGTTTTGCGAACTGGTAACGCTATGTCAAAGACGAGTAAAACGTGTACGAGTAATAATTTCATTAAAAGGGATTGTTACACGTTTCATTGTTAATTTTCCCAGAAAAATGGAGCCGCTGCGCTGATTCGATTCGCCGTTTGTCAAATATATTAAAATTTTCGTGCACTCCTATGAAATACAAATTGTCCCCGGCTGGCAAACGTGATTTTCAAATCTGTAAGGTGCGAAAGCTGAAATACGATCAAAAAAATACACAGCGGAATGGCTGCTTTAAAGGTCGAAAATGTACTACAACGATAATAATTAGTGGGTATTAATTATCACAATGAAAAATCGGTATTTTTCCTAGCTTACTTTGGTTTCATTTTGTAATTCCATTTGTTCCATTGTTATATTTTATCATGTATTCTATCATTTTTATTACCAACATCTGCGGTGAAAATTCATCCATAAAAATACAGAGATATTTAAAATAAAACAAAACGTAAAAATCTTGTTCTTAATCAACAGAGTTTTAAAACATTGAATAAAAAATACTATTATATAAAATCATGTTGAGTAAAGAGTATAAAAATGAGGCGGAATAAACATGTTTTCTTGCATTATTTGTCAACAAATATCTTCGTGCGCGTTATCAACAGAATGTTTAATAAATTATTACAAGTTTATACGATATATGATATTTAAGGTAGTTGTTGCCCAATATAAGTCAAAAAGAAGCTTAAAACTAAAAATACAAGATTTTTTATGTATCAGAAAATCATACATTAATTATATTATTATAAATTAAAACTTTATTATGATTTCAGTCATTTTAATTCAAAGTAGTCTCAATTCTGGAATTTTGTCACTGAGTCAATAATACTATTATAAACGTATGTGCAAAATTTAGATATAATATACGAGCTAGTGTTAAAGTTATAAAGGAATTGCGAAAAAATTTAATTTTCTTAGGATTAAATTAATTTTAATTCCTATTGACTAAATAAGTTTATTTTACGTATTTATAAGTACGTAACATTATATTTTTCAATGATTCCAAGTCTAGCCATATTTCGCGAATTGCCCGAAGAACACATGTTAACTTTAGACTACTGTATCTTTAAAACTAGCTCGTGTATCATATTTAAATCTTGCACCTACATTTATAGCATTATTGACTCACTGACAAAATTTCATTAATGATGAGAGAATATTTTTCTGGGAACTCCAATCTTATAATTTCCAGTCTTTTCTGCTTTCACTCATCAATTTTCGACGGCAGGCCATAGCGACGTTGATCACGAAAGTTCCTGAAATTGATTCGTGGACCAGCACACAACTTCGAACAACGCGACAACTAGTCTGCCTCGCATTCGCTCATTTCCTGTACGGCGCAATCGTTTTCATCGTCTGTTCCCATTCTTCTGCTTATTTATCTGCCTTGTTATGGTGACAAACGACGGTGATTTGGGGACGAAAAGCAAAATAAGGGAAGATGATTCTGCATTGTAGATCGCCAGGACGATAAACGTAAACGGTGTTATTGAAGGTCGAATATTGTTTCGGAATCAAGTTAATTTAACCGCGTCGGCGTAATAACTGTCGCTGATTTATGTCAAAGCGTCAGAACTGGTGGCTGGACAACGATTAATTTTGATGACACCTCAATTGTTATCGAATTCAAATACGTTATTGTGATTGCTAGAGAATTAAGAACACCTACACTGTGGTATTACGATTGAATCAATTTTCATCCATGTCATGCGAGATAGAAAGAAGGATCATTTCGAATTATTTATTAGTTAATTCATAGTAAAACTTGGCAGAAGTATATTTTGATTTGTTCTTACTTTAAAGGGGAAACAGAGGTTTGAATTGAATCAATTTGAATCCATATTAAATGAAATAAAAAGGAGGATTATTTCAAATTATTAATTATTTAATTCCTAGTAAAACTTGGCAGAAGTCAGAAATCAAGCTAGCTATGTATTATAATATTTAGATTTCTACCTTATCTTTTCATTTTTAAGTAAAT
>SMSR01014561.1:52002-67458 GCA_019453355.1 Ceratina japonica | reverse complement strand
AAAGTTTCTTTTTTCAATTTAACATTATTTAAATAAAATAATATCATCCTTTTTCTAAGAAACTTAGCAGCGTTCATTAAGCAAATCTCAAAAATTTGGTTGAATTTGTTAGGCTGTATTTTTACAATTGCTTGCACATGCTTGTTTATTAATCTTGACCTTTCTGCAGTTTTATTACCTTTCAACGTGGATAATAGTTNGTGGATCCAGTTTAAACTCATTGTCAGTAAAACTGTCATTTGTGAATGTCTCTAATAAGTCCCAATCGATTCGTCTATATCACAAAAATATTTTACCCTGCATTATTTGTTACGATAAAGAAAAGAGGACAGAAGTTTCTATTTCACTTTCAGTATCTCGTAATCTGATTCGAGTGTTTGGTCATTCATGCTTGTTCTCTTGAATTTTGTTGAAAATAATCATCAATTGAACAACGGTCTTCTATCTTTCTGGTTTTATTCGAAGATCAGTCACACTGGATTACGTAAGACGACTTCAGCTATTCTTCAAGAATCGTCGGGTTTCCACGTGGGTTTTATGAAATCTCGCGGGTTGAAAGGTACGAACGGATAGAGATGCGGGCTTTCTCGACGTCGTAAAAAGGAAACGACAGCGCGGACGAGGAGGAAAGAACCCAGCTCCACGAAATTATTCTTCTTTCGAGAATAGCAGGTGCAGGTTCGCGAGTNCCTTTTTCTAGATTCAAGTCCTAGGTTTCCCATCCCGTTCACACCCTTAAGAATTTGTTAATGAACTTCCGCAACTCTTACAATAAAAGTTATTGGTATATTCTACAACAAAAACTAGTTGCTAAGGTCTTAAGGTAATAAGAAATTAAAACTCAAGAAAGAAACAAATTTTACCTTAAATCATGAAAAGTTAAATAATGCATTGTACACAATATTTGTGGCATGTATATTATATTTAATGACATATTTTTAATAGGCTCGCAAAATTCCTAAAATTTTATACAGTGTCTTATTAATGTGACATCTAGCAACTATTAAAATTTGAATGCTTTGTTTTTATGTAATACAACCTTAAGTAAATACTAGCTTCCATCGAAATTCGTTTAACCATGACATTGTCAAGTGCTTATTCGGAAGTCAATTGTCTCGAAAACAAAGCCCCAAATTAAAAAAATTTATCACACTTCTTCGGCTTATTCTGATGATTTTAAACACCCTCTTCATAGTTATGTCGTCAATACTAGAACACCCTATGTAAGTAACTAGGATATACATATGAATAATTAACATTAAAACAAAAAACTCTTTATTTGATTTTGTATAAACAGATTTTAATGAGCGAGGTTAATGATGTTTCTATCTCTGTTACTATGTTTGAGCTCGTATTACATTAATATGGGAAGAACCAAAGAAAATTGAAAACTGTAATGCGAAAGCTTTTATAAAAGAGATACAAAAGATATGTTTGAATTTATTTGCATTTATATGTAGGAATTTATTTGCGAATTTAGTGACGAAAAATTATTATATTTTCAAACTGCATTCTTTACCAGCAGATACCGTTCCGTTAACAGCAGCGATTGATTTTCAATAAATCTTGGACGATACAGATAGACGGAGAAGGAGAAAGAGGAGAAAGAGGAAAAAGACAAACGATTGCAGTAATTCAAGTAAACAAACCGAACGGACTGGGCCAATCCATCGGATCAGTTTCACTTACGGATCTATGCATCAATTAACAGCTGCTCGATACGTGTACCCCAGCCCACGATACATTCAAATCGATCCTCATTAGCATAGGTTTTAATTTAATTGTCACCACGAATGGTGTACTGTTATGTTTAGTACTTGGGTGTGTTCTCTTTCCGATACAATCTCACTTTATATCTCGTTTTGTTAAAAACGTTGAATATAAATTCAGGGTTAGGTACAATAATGTTGACATTAAAATTTGCTCGAAAAATGTTGGCTTTAGAGATCCATAATGTATTGTGTATTTTTATTAACAGTGGAGAATAACTTTTTTATTGTTCCATTGTATTATTTTAATTAATAAATAGTAAGATATCGTTGTTTTATATTAATCAGTTAGGAAAAAAGAAATAACATTTTCCAAATAATTCGATATACCACATTTTTACTTTTATCCACGTACTATATTGGTTAAAAATGAAAAAACCAGTCCTGGCGAGTTTCAGCCTAAAACTGGAATAAGTTCCAGAGTTTATTTACTTTTGATACGTCCAATTTCTTTTGGCTAATTTTTATGAATCTTTATATATCTATGTCATTTATTGTTAGATCTACAAAACGCATGTTTCAAATTTTTACTAGAGATACGAATAAAAAAGATAAGAATCATGTCTTTACGTGATTATATATTGTTTTCTGCTGGCATAGTAAACTCCTTAAATTAAATATTATACATTAAATTATAACAGAAAAAAACGAATGGAAATAAAACTGAAGCATAGTTTTCATTATAAACAAATCAATTGATACAAAATAATAACACACAGAATATAAACATATTAAAAAATATATACGTATGTAGGAAAGTTTCTTTTTTCAATTTAACATTATTTAAATAAAATAATATCATCCTTTTTCTAAGAAACTTAGCAGCGTTCATTAAGCAAATCTCAAAAATTTAGTTGAATTTGTTAGGCTGTATTTTTACAATTGCTTGCACATGCTTGTTTATTAATCTTGACCTTTCTGCAGTTTTATTACCTTTCAACGTGGATAATAGTTGTTCTAACAAATATGTGCTACCAAACGTAGATCCAGTGGTTATTAATCTCGGCGAGCCGCATGTTTTACACGCCTGGTATACTGTATGGCTGTAATTATAGCACATAGACAATTGGAATGATAACAAATTAAGCGTTAATGATCATTTACACGTGGATCCAGTTTAAACTCATTGTCAGTAAAACTGTCATTTGTGAATGTCTCTAATAAGTCCCAATCGATTCGTCTATATCACAAAAATATTTTACCCTGCATTATTTGTTACGATAAAGAAAAGAGGACAGAAGTTTCTATTTCACTTTCAGTATCTCGTAATCTGATTCGAGTGTTTGGTCATTCATGCTTGTTCTCTTGAATTTTGTTGAAAATAATCATCAATTGAACAACGGTCTTCTATCTTTCTGGTTTTATTCGAAGATCAGTCACACTGGATTACGTAAGACGACTTCAGCTATTCTTCAAGAATCGTCGGGTTTCCACGTGGGTTTTATGAAATCTCGCGGGTTGAAAGGTACGAACGGATAGAGATGCGGGCTTTCTCGACGTCGTAAAAAGGAAACGACAGCGCGGACGAGGAGGAAAGAACCCAGCTCCACGAAATTATTCTTCTTTCGAGAATAGCAGGTGCAGGTTCGCGAGTGCGATCTACCGTGACCTGTCACGCCCCTCCGTCACAGCAAAATCGACGGGAATTTCTAAAAAATATCCTCTCATCCCAAGGGAGAGGTGCATCGAGTCGAGAATATTAACGGAAGGAGATAAAACGATCCACAATCTGCGAAGGATTTTAATAGTCAGTGTCATGTTTCATTCATTTTTCCCATGGTATCTATTGATTTAAAAATTGTATGGCTGTAAATCAAAATACTGTCAAGATTGATAATCTATTATTTAACGTCAATTATTAACACAATTATGAATGAAAAATTTCGAGAAGGTTTTAGAATGGTGAAAATCGTCGAATTTCATGACTTTTGGCCTACAATTAAATGTAACATAATTTGAAGAGTGTTCACATGTTCCGATGTCTTTTAATTTCTTATTCTTCCACTGATTTGGAACAAGAGCATGTCAAAATTCGCTCTATGGGATTTTCGTATTAAGAGAGCATATGCCTTTTCAAAATGTCATTTACGTACATTTGGAACTTACTTCTGTCCCAATATTTTCCTATTAATTAATTATTTAATTAAAGCACACAATGAGTTGACAAGTTTATTATTTGGAAATTATTTTCAAGGACAAATTGCAGCATAACAAAGCAAAAGTGTCCAAATAAGTCATCTTACCTCTGTCTCAAAATATTCGTATTAACCGATACATGAGCCAGAAAAACGGACAGTTTTTTGTTATTTCAAGTGTTTCATCATTTAAAGACTTTACTATTCTTTTAGAACTTATATCTGTTTTAAATCAATAACCTGGTTGACATAATGTTGTGGGTACTGTTGTGTACTGTACTGCAACTTTACCTTTTGTGTGTGTGTGTCACAACTAGGAAGAATAAAATAGAGTCTCAGATAAGACGTTTGTTAAATATAAGAAGACTTTCCTCAAGAGAATGTAACTTGAAGGAGGAACGATGAAAGAGAATCACAGAATGCGAAATCACGTCAGAGTTCTTAATTTGCGTGGGTGTTTCATGAATGCATTGCGCCCGGGTCTCGTCGTCGAATTCGACTCGGCATTATACGCGGGTAGAAACATGGACGGAACGCGCTGACGAACATAATCACATTAAAGCCGCAACAAAGATGCTACGGTGCCTTGGATGCTTATTGCTCGCGTGAGCGAGTAACGGGTTGCATACACGAGCGTGCTCGTGCTCCGGTTGAATTGAAGCACGAAAGCGAAACACGATCAGCAACATCGCGACCCCGTAAAATTTCAATGCAATTTACCTCCGCGGCGGAACTCTCGAAATAAGCCTTAAGCTCATTAGAGATCCGGCGACCGTTTCGTTTATTCATCGCAAGATTTTACCGACGGAAATAGGATCGCGAATTCTTACCCCGATGGAAAGAGAAAATGCGATGTGTATTTATATTTTAGTTTTTAATTTTGTTACTGGAAAGGCGTGGAATGTTTATTTCCTCAACGTTACAGTTAACTCGTTGACCTTCAAACCTGAAAATAGTGATTGAATTTTGTTTTATTCTTTTGGATTTCATTTTCGTTGAAACAGGGTAGATTTATGTCTAGTCTATTTTATCAATTCTACTATCTTAACCCCTTCCCGTACCATTTAGCTTGGAATACTTCGGGTCTTCTTTGTTCTCAAGTCGTTTTCCTCAGTTTTTTATACCCATAACAAACTTTACTCATTCTAGGTGGACATGAGCTTATAATCGTAAGTCTGACTCGTGATATCCATGTTTGCTATAAAATCATGGTCACGAGTTCGACTCATTATATTTATATGTAGTACAAAATTATGATCACGAGTCAGACTGGTTAAAGTACCTAGGGGTTAATTATAGCAAATGTCCCAATTTCTGTTCACGTTATTTCTACTCACTGACTTAAGATTACGTATAAAATGATAGGCGAAAAGCTGGTGCGTAAAAATTGTGACGTGAACAGAAATTGGGACACTTATTATATTTAACTCTCTCAGTGGACTTAAGTAGAAATAAACAAAACGTTTTATTTGTGATTTTTAAAGAACTGTACCACCATAGCTGATATCACTGGTGTAAATGAAGACTTCATACAGAGTCAACTCGGATACTGTTAATAATAGATCGGTCGTTGATGGTACCAAATTTGGCATTACTGCTGTGAAACGGCTTACTTATTCATTAACATTTATGGACGATACAATGTGCCTAATTGTGAGGATAGAATTATCAAACATGGAAGTAAAATAATTTCAGGGGCGACACTGACTATAGAAGGAGCACAGGAAGTGGATAACAAAGACATGTAGGCAATACAGACTAAATCATTCCAAAAAGAATAGCAGAATTTATACGAACGAAAGTATGTTCCACATACTTCTCATTACTTTTGACCCTTACATTAATACATTTCGTACACAACATAGTACTAAATATAGATATTCACTCATTGAAAACTACATTATTAATTTTAGTATATACATTTCTAATGTCATCTAATGTAATCTCATATACATGTATAATGATTTCGAATAAATTTACCAATGCTCGAACATTCGTGCCATTATGAAATAAATACTATAAAAATTCTACGGCACGGCTCGAATTGATTTTATGAAACTTNATGGTTCTCACTTATAAAAGACGTTGTATTATTATTTTCTATAAAAGTTGTATTATTATTATCACGTCTTTTAGCGAGAAAAGGAAGCATTTTTTTAAAAAAGTTTCGTATAAAAGTTACGTACTTTCTCCCGTAGAATATGAAACTGTAATAAAAAATATAGGTTTCCATTTAAAAAACTGGAGGTGACCTTCAAATGTCCGAAGTACCTCCACCTGCAAAAGAACTACATATACCACATAATGCACCCCTTTAAACCATGCAACTTCTCTATATAAAACTTTTCTGTGCAACGCATAATTTGGAAGTTATTATAGGTGTGCAAGTTGCGTGGACCACCCTGTATAATGATTTCGAATAAATTTACCAATGCTCGAACATTCGTGCCATTATGAAATAAATACTATAAAAATTCTAAGCCACGGCTCGAATTGATTTTATGAAAACCTTCTTAAATAAACTTGATAATCAATTCAGATAGCATAATATTATAATAATAATAAATAATCGAGAGCACATAAGAGTAAAAAAGGAGAAGGAGAACACATAATTATTAGTGTGTCCACAATTACTTGGTGTCCGTATTTCACTAAACATCCCCTACATCTGTCACTCCTGTTATAAAATCATGTTGGCCACGACATGTATATATGACATAACCGATGAAAACGCTAAAAATCAATAGTTACCGGGACAGATATCGTCGTTTCGTTCATTAACCGATGAGAACTCAACGTTTGTTTTCCCCATCAATTATGCTACCTGTGACCCGTATTATTCCGGTAGAATTCCAGCCACGTTCATGAATATCAAATATTATTGATATTTCAACTACTCTGGCGATCGTACTATTCCCGATACACTCGTTATATTCGTTTCAATAATAACAATAAATTCTTGCCCGTGTTTCCAGACCTCGTTTCGTTATGGGAAGTTTCTTTCAATATCGTAAAAATTGTTAACAATAGATGCTTCCAAAGGTTTTAAAAAATTCATCATTACTGTCAGTATAATATAAATACACCATGGTTTTAGCAACAACACTAATTCTAATTATGTGTAATGTACAGGGTGTAGTGTACAGGGTGTAAACCTACCAGTGGGCAATATATAAGATCTGTTGTAAAATAAGATGAAAATGAATATAGAGGAAATTACATTTAAAGCTTTGTTACTTATTTACAACGTTTAAGAATTTGACGGTTTGCCCCTGAAATAGGCAATCCGTCTTCTATCGGCGGATGTTTTCAGCATACGCGTAGCTGACTGGCGTCGATTGTTGCATATCGATACTTTATACGAAATTCTCATATAAAATAAATATAGCAAAACGTGTTTTTAGTATCGTTTAACATTGTTATGTATACTTCCGTATAATATACGGTATAAAACGCAACTAGCTTGTAAAATATTATTTAAGGAAGGAGATGTCACACACTATGTAACATAGGATTTTCAAATTCATTTTTTTTTTTTCGAGAACGCGGCTTCAAGTAGAAAAATATGATTCTTTATTTTAACATATTTTCATATGTAGAATCATCACTTAGCCTTCTAGTCCCATGATTTCTGAGACGCACTGTGTAGTAGACAATATAAAGCAGTGGTCTCCAACCTGTTTTGAGCCACGGACCGTTTTAATGTCAAAAAATATTTTCACGGACAGCCCTTTAAAGTATGTCGGATGAATACACGAAATAAACCGAGACAAGTGTCAAGACTGAGTCATAGACGGATGTAACACAGGGAATCCGGTCATTTTTTTTTAAATAAAACGTCGTTCAGATGATAAATAGAACGGAAATAATGTAAATTACTTATTCTGTTTCTGTGGCCCGGAACCAAATGGCCTATGGACCGGTACCGACCCGCGGCCCGGGGTTTGGAAACCACTGACATAAAGGATACTCCTAACGATTCCGTCGAACTCCATCGTCGCGAGTTATTAAGCCCAACCCGAGTAGACGTCGCTGATGCGTTTCCTAAACGCTGTTAAATATTGAACGTCAAGCGGAGCTTCCCGTGAACTGGACTCGTTTGACCGTCCCCGTCTACGTAGTCTCACAGGATTTCGTGCCTCCTGCGGAAACGAACCGAGAGAGGAGTGCGTTCGAGTATTTGAATTTCGAAACATCTCAGGAGGGGGATTACGTTTCGCTGCACATGCAACTTTCCGTTCCAAGTCACGACGGGGATCCATCCGATGATGAGATCAGTTGGAAAGCAGTCGATCTTACCGCGTCGCGTCGGAGAAATAATTCGTTTCGGTTTTGCCCCTCATCCGGTGTGAAATAATGGCTTTGGTCGAAGAGAAGAAATGTGAAGACAAAAGAAGAGAGAGAGAGGAGATGATGGAGAGGACAGAAGGACTTTAAAGAGCGAGGACTACGTCGCTTGTTAAAGACGAACAAATATACTATGACTTCACGTTCGTAAGCATCAATTGGTGTTCGTCTATTTCACGCTTCCTCGTACAAGAGTATCTCTGAACGTGATTTCATTCGCTTTTCATTTCAATAAAAGTAGATGCTGCAGGCAGAAAATGCTGTTTGCTCTATTATAACTTATACAATTACTATTATTAATTAAATTCTTAAGATTGCATCAACTTGGCGAGCCATTAGCATCCACGTTTTAGCAGCCACATTTTTTATATGTATATTGTTTACATGATAGCAAAGAATGTTGAACTTAAACAGTGATTAATTTATACACTTATTGTTGAAACTTGAGGAAGTGATAATCCATGAGCCTTTCAAGTAACTTCATGACACCTTTAATAGGTACGTTAGATTTCTTCGAATCTATGCTTGTTAATGACTACGTCGATTGACGAATTAACAAATTAATAAAGTAATACGTAAATAATTACATATTAAGTAAAAATTAGATTAAGCTTCCATGAGCTTATCATGCAAAAAAATGTTGTATTTGTAATTGAACTTAGTATTCACATAGGTGATTTTGAAGAGTTTTTACATTACCCACATCCTTTCTCTTATTCGTAAATTACTTTCTGCTCCCGACACGCTGATGCTAAAGTTTTCATCGGTATCACTCTCGATAGTTGTAGCTCCTCCGTTTCCCCTAGCAAACTTCGATTATTCGCAACTTTGGTCTCGACGATCGATACCTCCGTCTCGACATTCCATCGACATAAATTAGCCAACATGCGGAATCTCAGCAAGGGAAACTCGCTTGCATCAAATCTCTGAAAGTGTTCATGTTTTTCTTTCTCAACAGTTTACCGTGAGCAGACCGATACATTATCCGATCGATGATACATTACTCGAAATTTCCATGTAGTCACTATTATTTTCATGTACATTTTAATAATTCCCCCTAAATTGCATGAAACTTTGAAACGGTCAGTTTGTTCCTCAAATTTGAATCGTATCAAGAATCTACGGTGAACTGTCGTAAGAAAAGTTTATGGAAATGGTAAGTAATTCATTTATGGAGGTCAGTTTGTGAATTTATGACATTTGTGAAAACATGATCGTTCTCTGGTAAGGGAACATTTCGATCTTTAATACTTCCATTGTCAAATCGTACTCTTCAAGTTATTCCAACAGATAATAATTGTGTTGCCTTCCAATTTAAAAATAAAAAAGAATCAGTTACTGAATTTTAGCTTATTTATTGAAAACGTATGAAAATTAGAAATTTCGCAGTATGTTTTTTTTACATACTATGGGTTTCTCCCAAATTAATATTATTTCCATTATCAGGCTTCTACCAAATAAATGTTATTTCCATTATTGCTGTTCTGTAATCAACCTTGAAACACGATATTACTCATTCAATAATAATTGCAGGAATATTATACGGTTTCATTGATAAACAGAGTAATGTTTATAGCAATTTCGAGTAGTGAAATACCACAGAGATTTACTCGCATTTACATAACTCTTTGTTTTAAAAGTATCTACCTCTTGGAGAAACGTTGTCACAATCTTTTTCGAGACATTTTTTTCGTTTTAAATATTGCTAATGTTTGCTGTAAATACAGCTTTCTGTTACATATTTTAATCTTTCAAATGTAGACAATAATCAATTTCTTACTGAATGAATTAATAAATCAACAACATTGATAAGTTGACGACCGAAATCTAGTTTCATATAATTTCAATTATTAAAAGCTAAAAAGAAAATTAGAAATGAATGGTAATTAGTTGTTCAAAAGTATTTTGTTATAATTTTAAAATGATATATTATATTATTATATATAAAATTCTATTCACTGACTGATTTTTCTACAATTTAAAGATAATATATAAACCTCTATTTACTGATTTATTTTTCTAAAATATTAAGATTATGTATGAAATTCTATTTACTGATTTATTTTTCTATACTTTTAAAATTATACATGAAATTCTATTATATTTACTGATTTATTTTTCTATAATTTTAGGGTGATATATATAAACTTTCTATTTTTACTGACTTACTTTTCTGTAATTTTAAGATGTCATATAAAATTTTATTCACTGGTTTGTTATCCCATAATTTTAAGGTAACATAACAAGGAGTAGAACATTAGCTAAAATGTTTTGTAACCAACATTGGTGCAATCAAGAATTAAAATCAATTTCAAGAATTCAGAATTTATTTATTGCACGATACAATGTCCAAGTCGCATTAGCCGTCGACCTACGTTCACAATTAGGAAAACTGGCTAGGAAACGATACATATTCGTTGATCGAAACCAGAAATTTATCGTTCGTTCGGCGATTATCGCCCCAGCAAAGTACTTATCCTGATTTATCGCGAACAAATAAACATGACTCCAGACTTGTTAATCCGCTTGCTGGTTTCCAATATTTTTTCCCATTAATTAATCGTGATCCTCTCTCTTCCTCTGGTTAACCTCGTTCATTCGTACGCCAAGACAGCTTTCAACTCTGATTTTTCAATCCACTGATTACTGTTTTAATCCCCCGATTTTCCCTATTTTTTCTCTTTATGTCTTTTTTTTTACTAGATTTGAATTACCAGGTAGTTTTAGTAAAATCACAGTTTGTACAGGAATTTTTATGGTCCTCTTCATACTGATTTAATTATAAAACACTCTGAGGTTTAGAAACCATTGTCACATATTTGTATTGTGTTCTCATTCTCATTAGAAATCACTTCAATTTAAGTAAATAAAAAATGAACAGCATAAGATATTACATATTCACACATAAATTCTAGAAATAATATTACCAAGTAGCTTATCACTTCGTCAGTTACTAAAAAAACGACCATGAAGACAACAAGAAATATGGTTTCGTCCTCATTTTAAAAGAAAGTAAGACTTAAAGGCAGAAACTCGCGTAAAACTTGTAAGTTACTTGCTACAAGTTGTTCGGTTCTTTTTCTTCAATAACGGCAATGGTCGCTCGTTTGGCCGAGAGGGAAAAAAGGGAGCCGTTCGTTGAAAGCCGCGAGGAAAGGATGGGCTGTTCGCGTGAATTGCGAATACGCAGACGTTACGATATCCAACGGCAGCGATTCTTCCGCGAGCCGCTAACTGGAACTCACTGTATTAAAGTTTATCCCGGGTTCTTTCTTATCATAATCGCATTTGTGGATAATGGGCTAAGGATAATTTGTTATCGCGAGATGTCATGGAGCAGAAAGTTTTTAAATTACCTCGTTCCTTCCGACCAACTTTCCTCCTCCCGCCTTTCACCCCTGATCCGACCACCCCTTCCAATCTCTTTTACCATTTTGCTTTACGTCTTTCTTTTTGATGCCGCACAATTTCGCGATCTCTTCGTTTCTTGTTTCTCTACTCGGTGTTCGATCTCTTTATCCCGTTCCGAAAATACGGACATTTACGAAACGGGTACACGAATATTTTTGTAAGTATTGCTGTATGCCGGTTCCCGATTCTCGGCGATCTTTATCATCTTTAGAACGAAGTGAGGCAGTCAGCTGAAAAAGGACGACGTCGTGCGTCTTGAATGCATTGTTTTGCGATGTTTGTTCGCTTCAAACGTGGACTGTTTAGTGTAGCGCGCAAATACGCGCCGTTCCGCTTCGACCACCAGCATGGACAGCTTTTACACGGATTGTTTCGTAAGCAACAGACGTAAAGAATCAAGTGGTAAAAGGGGAGAAGAGAGAGAGAGAAAGGGGGGAGACTGCGAAGAATCGAGTCGAGAAAGTTTCGCCGAACTGTTCTCGTTGCAAGGACAACTTCCACCGAAGCCAACATTTTCCAAGGAGCCACGCTATTTCTCAGTGCGACGCGACACGACGCATTTCCAGTTTCTGATTTATAAATGCCTCCAGCGTTCGCGATTTCCTTTCTCGCGCATATTGTTCTCGTGAATTTGTCCGATGAAAGTAGAATGTTTCATTGCTGCCGCATGTTAAAAGTGTTTATGAGTCAATAATGCTTCTAGCATATTGCAATCGCTTGCATTTTGATGATTTATCGCGTTGATAATTGCCGACCCACAGTGTTTATGAAATAACGGAAAAAGGACTTTATGATAGGATAAAATGTTTTATCTTTCAGAGTCAGCTACTCCATTCTAACGTCCTTCAGTAGGTCGACCTGCAGCTAGACATGCTGTTAGACATGCTGTTACAACTACAGTATAACTTCGGTATACATTTGCCTTGTAATAAGTCTAATTTTTCCCTTTCGGACTGTTGTGTCCCGTAAGACTCTAATAAAGGAGTTCGAGAAAAGCGAAAACCCGTCCACTGAATCTACCCGACACAACACGGACGTGACAAACTTTGCCCGGTATACGACTCCTTTTTGGTATACGACAAGATCTCCAAGCTCCGCGAAGCGAGTACGGCTGGTGTTATAAAAGTGTGTAAACAATATTCGTTCAATAATATTTGTTAAGTTTCATCTGATTTCGATTTTTAAGTACAATTTTATTACCTTTATTAATCATAAATTGTGAAAAGGCAACCGAAAATAAACCTAAAACTGGAAAAATGACTAGGATCACTGTGGAATTAAAAACTAAGATTGTTGAAAAATATGAAATTGATATACATATGCACGATTTAACTGCTGCATACTATACGTCACGTGAAGGTTATAGTATTATAGGTCGTTGGATTCGTCTTGACCATCATATCATGATAATAAAAATATATCATTCCATTTAAAAAAACTTCGATGACGTTGAAATCTCAGAAAAATGTAACCTTGAACAAATTTTTTTGCCCGTCATAATATTTGTCCCTCTGAACCAAGTAATGTTTCCCTTTATCATTCTTTTCTATTGTAACAAATAAGCGAGATATTTTAGGTGGACAAGTTAGGTGAAATATCCTGTACATATACCGTGAAAGACGATATCGACAATTATGAAAAACAGAAACGCTATTGAATATGCTAACGTCACCAAAGGGTCTGAATTAATTTCTAAACAAATTAAGAAATCCAAGTGACTAGAATATTATTTGTTTCCTTTTGTTACTTGAGTTTTAAGCAGAGTATAATTTAAAAATCTGTAATAAAATTTCATTTTTTGTTTATGTGTTTAAACTGTGTTTAAATTATTTTATTACTCCATTAGTGTTGGCATATACAGTGATGTCCATAAATATTCGTACACATTTCGAAACGGTATAAAATTTTTAGTATTGGATCAAAGAACTTTATCTTCTGTGGAATTTTAGAGAGCTTAATTTACTATAGAATGTCTAACAAAAAATTAAAAAAACTTGGTATTCATTGAAATCGCGAAGAAAAAAGAAAAGATCATGATGTTTAACTTTTTTGTTGGAGGCTCTAGCAAAAATTTAGAGATCCCGTTTGTAGATCTAAATGTGTTATATGAATGTGTAAAGTTTCATAAAACTCCATGAAACCATAAAAGAGTTAGACATATCGACATGTAAAAATTCTTCAATTTATCCCAGTCGTAGATTGAAAAAAGTGGACAACTGCGGTATTTTAAATTTCTAATCACTTATAGCGCATAGCAATATTGATCGATTTTGATGAAACTTTGTACATGCATATAACTTACTTCGATCTGCAAACGAGACACTTCCAATTTTTATTACAGACCCTAATAAAAAAGTTAAAAACCATGTCCTTTACTATTTTCCTCGCGATTTCAATGAATACCATGTTTTTTTTATTTTTTGTTAGACATTCTATAGTAAATTAAGCTCTCTAAAATTCCACAGAAGATAAAGTTCTTTGATCCAACACTAAAAATGTTATACCGTTTTGGAATGTGTACGAATATTTATGAACGTCACTGTACATAGTATAATATCAATAGAAGATCTCTTTTTTACATCAGAACGAATTAATTAGTTTTACATTAATTCTTATGGAAGAGTTTGGTTTGGTGTGCGTCCTATTTGGTATGAGTCCAAAAATTAGGAACGGATTAATGTCCTATACCGAGGTTTCGTATACTTGAACCAGTCATTCTAATGGCACTGAATGATGATTAGAAATTATTCCTACCGAAATGGGATGCGGGCAATGAGAATGGATTAAAATATCTGTTAGAAGACATGCATGGAAAGAGGTATGGAGGGCAGAATCATGACAATTGGCACGTATCGCATGGCACGTTGTTACAGTTCTTTTGACACTATTTGTCGACAGTTGGAGAACGAATCAGCGTTCCAAGAGCGTCGTGTCGTTTGAAGCCAGCGTAACATCGCTTCCCCTCGGGTAGTTTACTTATACGTTCATACAATATACGATACAAATCGTGCCAACTGTGTCTCGTCATATTAGAATTTACTAGTCGTTTCAGGCGCCACATAAATTCGTTAAAACAATAAAATAGTCACAGTACGTTCTGTGATAATCGGGCCAAGAAACTACAATAATCGAATTTTACTCTCGCGGTTTATCGTCTTCTTCTGTTTCTTTTCCTTCTTTGAGAAGAGAAAGAGAAGAATCGATATGGAAAGAAGAAAGAAACGAGCAGTTTCTTTTTGTCTTTCTCAACAAAGGAACACTTTTGTTTGCTCTGGGCACTGTACGTATGATTTTAATTAAATCTACTGAGATACAAAGTACTTGGTTTTAAAGTGTTCCGTTATCGGGTTTTTCCTTCGGTACGGTTACCTCTTTAGTGATTCGAGGATGAAATCGCTTAGGTAATGCTTAGTTTAGTTAAATCTACGTGAATTAAGGAGAGTGCTTTCTAGGATAAAACGGAGGATTTCAAATTTTAAATATTATACAATACACTTGATTATAAGAAATAAATAAGGCAAAGCCATTTTTGGGCTCACTGCCGCTATTTTCGAGAATATAGAAAAACTTCTAGTCAAAATTAAATGTTACCGAATTAGAATTCTATTATACTTTTTTGGAATTCGGGATAGGAATTCAGTAATCCGATTGTATTAATACAACTTACTTCGGATGTGCGTCGTTGTGTACGACTCCGGATAAAATTATGACTTGTTACTTACAGAAACAGGTGAATAAGCAACTGACAAAAAAATAATCCATCTTCCAGTATTTCAAGGAGTCTTATTGTATAT
>SMSR01014561.1:40791-51108 GCA_019453355.1 Ceratina japonica | reverse complement strand
TAATTTCTCCGCCTCCATCCATCCCCATATTTCTGCAGCATACAATAAAGTACTTTTGACGAGGCTGTTAAATATTATCTTTCGTTTCTCGTAGTTATTTCTGAATTTTCTCTGGCCGATTCCCCATACTTGGGCCATTACTATTCTAGCTTTTCTCATTGTTTCCTTTATATGTGCTTCACTGCTTCCGTTTTTTTTGTTGGAAATAATACCCTAGGTATTTAAATGAAATTTATAGTATAAAAGAAGTATTTAACTTTGGTCCTTTACGTCATTGAATAATTTATTACTTTTGTGGATTATTTCGGTTTTATTACTAGCTCCTTTCGGTGTACCTACGACGCGTACGTTTTTCATCCTTCATGCCTACCACGATCCTCAGCTGGGCTATCGGGCGGGTTGCCCTTGCTAAGGCGTACGGACGGACCCAAGCACACATACAAATGCCTTCTAGTAGTAGTGGATACATACATTAATTTCATTAATTTTTCTTAATAACTTATTTTTTACCAAAGATTTATTTTTCGTTATTTGAGTTTTATTCTTGTTACTTAAATAATATAAGTGTTGAGGAATTATCATAAAAATATGTTGTCATATTCTTAGTGTCATATTATTAGTGTGCAAAAGATCATCGGTGATTATGACGTAATCTTACATTTCCAAATACACACGGTACAAATGCGAAGAATTCAATGGTTGCTTCAAAGTCCGGTCCAAATCTGCCTCGCTTGGAAAATCGCATATACTTTCAAGATTGAGGATAGTGTAAGCTCCAAGCCCAGTGACTCATAATCAGAGTTGATTTTGAATCTTAAAACGATCTTAGTGATTAAGTTGTTTTTACACTCAATGATTTCTTAAAACTATTTAGGTACAACTAAAGGTAGACAATGTTATAAAGACTCAATCATCAATATTCATAATAATATAGCATTTATTTTTCATCGTATATAATTTATGTGTTACAAGCAATTAACAAAATAGCAATTAAAAAAATTTATCTAATTTTATTAGCTCATCAATATTCCTTTCTATGCAACTAATTCATGAAAGAGGGACAAACTATCTCGAAAAATTGAAAAAAGTGGCATCTAAGTGTACAAGCAGAATAAAAGTTAAATACTTGATCTATCCCGTAGGATTAGAGTAGTATCCGAAAGGATTAGAATAGTCTTTAGTTTTTTTATGGTGTCTTTGAAGTAAAAATGTCGCTTTCATGCCACTCCTTTTCTAATCACACTTGTAATCAATGTCTTTTCAGATAAATAGCTATTACACAGTGATTTATGATATGATATATTATAGTGTTCAATGAGATTCAACTGGNGATCCTCAGCTGGGCTATCGGGCGGGTTGCCCTTGCTAAGGCGTACGGACGGACCCAAGCACACATACAAATGCCTTCTAGTAGTAGTGGATACATACATTAATTTCATTAATTTTTCTTAATAACTTATTTTTTACCAAAGATTTATTTTTTGTTATTTGAGTTTTATTCTTGTTACTTAAATAATATAAGTGTTGAGGAATTATCATAAAAATATGTTGTCATATTCGCGGGATTCGTGTGCAAAAAATCATCGGTGATTATGACGTAATCTTACATTTCCAAATACACACGGTACAAATGCGAAGAATTCAATGGTCGCTTCAAAGTCCGGTCCAAATCTGCCTCGCTTGGAAAATCGCATATACTTTCAAGATTGAGGATAGTGTAACTCCAAGCCCAGTGACTCATAATCAGCGTTGATTTTGAATCTTAAAACGATCTTAGTGATTAAGTTGTTTTTACACTCAATGATTTCCTAAAACTATTTAGGTACAACTAAAGGTAGACAATGATATAAAGGGTCAGTCATCAATATTCATAATAATATAGCATTTATTATTCATCGTATATAATTTATGTGTTACNTGATTATGTCAATATTTGTAAAACGTTAGAATTTAGCGAGCTAATAAAAAACAAGGATGATTAATTTATGTTTTACGGCATATCTTATTCACGTTTATCTATCAGAAATCAAATATTGGTAGAGAGTACATGAAATTTATAATAGTAGTAAATAGGTTTATTTTATACTTTTCGACCTTAAAATGGGGGTTACAAGTGTTTGTGTGTCAGTGTATATCTTTTTTCATTTTTTTCTTCCTCTTTTCCAGTACTTTCCGCATCCACGCTATACCTTCCTTGTCTCCTTTCAATATTCCTCTAATTTCTCTATTTACTCTATCCATCTCTTTGCATTCTCTGATCATGTGATTTAGGGTCTCTGGCTTCTCCTTAGACAGTCTACATGCTCTTTCGTTCTCCTTCATCCAATACTTATTATTCAATTCTTTATTCCCACATCTGAATCTTGCAATCATACTTTCTCTACCTTCGTAAGATTTACGTAAGATATTCTGCCACTGTCCCTAATTTCGCTGTAGTATTTGTTATATTTCCTTTCTATTATTTTCTCGCATTGCCATTGAAATTGTTCAGCTCTGTCTATTTGTGTCAGAACATCTTCATACTTTTTACCCTCTCTCCTTTCGGATCTCTCCTTTCCATGTCTGTCCCTTTATTGATATACTACGAATCTCTTATTTGTTTCCCATTTCGACTTGGTTTTTTCGTGTTTCCTATCTATCTCTTTCCACGTTTTCCTTAAAATTGCGTTACCTGCTGTGACTTTTTGTTTTCTCCTCGTATCTTATTTCTAGTACTATGGTCCATCGTATATATTTCTCTTGCAGCTTTTCTAATTTCTCCGCCTCCATCCATCCCCATATTTCTGCAGCATACAATAAAGTACTTTTGACGAGGCTGTTAAATATTATCTTTCGTTTCTCGTAGTTATTTCTGAATTTTCTCTGGCCGATTCCCCATACTTGGGCCATTAGTATTCTAGCTTTTCTCATTGTTTCCTTTATATGTGCTTCACTGCTTCCGTTTTTTTTGTTGGAAATAATACCCTAGGTATTTAAATGAAATTTATAGTATAAAAGAAGTATTTAACTTTGGTCCTTTACGTCATTGAATAATTTATTACTTTTGTGGATTATTTCGGTTTTATTACTAGCTCCTTTCGGTGTACCTACGACGCGTACGTTTTTCATCCTTCATGCCTACCACGATCCTCAGCTGGGCTATCGGGCGGGTTGCCCTTGCTAAGGCGTACGGACGGACCCAAGCACACATACAAATGCCTTCTAGTAGTAGTGGATACATACATTAATTTCATTAATTTTTCTTAATAACTTATTTTTTACCAAAGATTTATTTTTCGTTATTTGAGTTTTATTCTTGTTACTTAAATAATATAAGTGTTGAGGAATTATCATAAAAATATGTTGTCATATTCTTAGTGTCATATTATTAGTGTGCAAAAGATCATCGGTGATTATGACGTAATCTTACATTTCCAAATACACACGGTACAAATGCGAAGAATTCAATGGTTGCTTCAAAGTCCGGTCCAAATCTGCCTCGCTTGGAAAATCGCATATACTTTCAAGATTGAGGATAGTGTAAGCTCCAAGCCCAGTGACTCATAATCAGAGTTGATTTTGAATCTTAAAACGATCTTAGTGATTAAGTTGTTTTTACACTCAATGATTTCTTAAAACTATTTAGGTACAACTAAAGGTAGACAATGTTATAAAGACTCAATCATCAATATTCATAATAATATAGCATTTATTTTTCATCGTATATAATTTATGTGTTACAAGCAATTAACAAAATAGCAATTAAAAAAATTTATCTAATTTTATTAGCTCATCAATATTCCTTTCTATGCAACTAATTCATGAAAGAGGGACAAACTATCTCGAAAAATTGAAAAAAGTGGCATCTAAGTGTACAAGCAGAATAAAAGTTAAATACTTGATCTATCCCGTAGGATTAGAGTAGTATCCGAAAGGATTAGAATAGTCTTTAGTTTTTTTATGGTGTCTTTGAAGTAAAAATGTCGCTTTCATGCCACTCCTTTTCTAATCACACTTGTAATCAATGTCTTTTCAGATAAATAGCTATTACACAGTGATTTATGATATGATATATTATAGTGTTCAATGAGATTCAACTGGTTTTGCTAGTCCATTCCTTAGAATATCATTAGAGAAATAGTGAATCGCGAAAGTTACCGCGATTCTTTCCGGTAACGCGGAATTCGTAAGGGGATCTACAATAGTTGCCAAACAGGATTAAACGAAGTTCTTAAACTTGCTATTACCTCTGACATGTCGAAAGTTTATAGCCAAGAAAGAAACGAAGGGGAGCGAAAGATTCCGATCGATTTTGGCCGCTATTCGACTCGTCTATCTCTTCGTGCTCCGTTTCGTTTTTCTGTTTTTCGTTTCAACCAGAACGAATGGCTGTCTTTCTCTTTCCGTTATGTATACCGTTTACCCAGTCGGAGTTTTTTCCAGCCGAAAGCTCCGAGAAAGTGTAATTCCATCGTGCAATCCAACTTTCAGCCTTAATGCTCGCCCAAGTTATTGATCAACCGTCTACTATTCGTACAGTTTCGATCCCAGAAGGAAACCTGCATCCTAGCATCTATGGCAACGGGATTGCAAGGGTTAAGCAATGCATAGAGACAGGCCAAAACGTTCCGTATCCGTAGCTTGTAAATCTATTGCTTCTAGAATCTTGTATCATAGTAGGAACATTCTGATAAAAATGTAATGATTAAAGGATTTCATGGTCGTGTAGTTAATATTAAAAATGACGAATTAAATTGATTCAGGGCAGTCGAACTCATCGTGCGGCTCGCCAAGGTTTTATGTGCAATCTGCAAAGTTCACACTCATTGTCACTAATGAGTTGCTTAACCAAGTATTAATAAGTAAATAGTATGTTCTTGAAGCTTTCGAGAGGAGAAACTATCAAACAACTGGTTGATTAGTGATGTCACTTGTTGAAGAAGAATAATGTGATCATTCTTTCTTTTTCCAGTACTAGCAATGAGCGTGTTACAACTCAATAAATGACATGTTACGATACAACAATTACTCTGCATGCAAATAAAATATTGTAAAAATAATGTTGTCAATTTCGTTCTTCAAATATGTGAAGAGAATGTATACCGAAATCGACTTATTAATCCCTACCTCGATGACAGTACTGAAAGTAACATCTAGTAATTATAAAGCCGTGAACTATTGATTCTAGCGAAGAACTTTTTAGACAAAAGTTGTAGCTCTAGTTTCCAGCTACAAAAAAGGTTTTATACAATTTTTTTATAGGTTCGACGATTTAGAAGTACTTGACGTAAAACGAAATTTGCTAAGAATATGAAGGGTACCCCTCGGAAAAATCTCAGAAAAATTATTTTTTCTCAAAATTTCGAAAAATGCTTCAAGTAAAAGTTGTTGATACTGTTATTATCTATAAGAAAGGTCATATACAATTTGATTCTAACTTTAATATTTAAAGAGATAATTACGATTAATTGACATTTTATTGGTACTGATAAAATTAGACCGATTGTAGAAAGATTTCTAATTTCAACTCTTAATTTTACTGACTGATAACGAGCTTTCTCTTATTCGCATTTGCATTAATTTATATTTTAGGTTATTTTCAAGTACGAAAAGATAGTTAGAAACATGGGATACTCTTGCTACCAAGTACGCAACAACATATCTTACTTTTTGTTTCATGTGGTAAAAATTGCATACCGGTATCATCACCTATTCAAATCTTATATATTTTCCTCGTCGTTAGCAGCCATATTGATGACGTATCATCGAGCAGACGACACGGGTTATATTGCCAATAGGTTGTGAAAGTTAGAAATTATATTAAACTTATTCGTTATCTGGAAAGATACAATCAAATCAGGTCTTTACACCTCACATCGAATCCTCCTCCTTTTCATGTACGAAGACCCTACCCTGGTCTCGAACCGAACTACTTATTTAATAAAACGAAATACGGTTACAAGTCTAAGCTAAGTGAACTCTAAGCTGACCTTATTAGGGTGCACGACAATGAGAAGAAGCTTAAGGGGTTATATCCTGGGTAAGAAACAAGGCTTTTTTAATTATCCTTTTTAAAGGACATTTGNCGATTCTAACTTTAATATTTAAAGAGATAATTACGATTAATTGACATTTTATTGGTACTGATAAAATTAGACCGATTGTAGAAAGATTTCTAATTTCAACTCTTAATTTTACTGACTGATAACGAGCTTTCTCTTATTCGCATTTGCATTAATTTATATTTTAGGTTATTTTCAAGTACGAAAAGATAGTTAGAAACATGGGATACTCTTGCTACCAAGTACGCAACAACATATCTTACTTTTTGTTTCATGTGGTAAAAATTGCATACCGGTATCATCACCTATTCAAATCTTATATATTTTCCTCGTCGTTAGCAGCCATATTGATGACGTATCATCGAGCAGACGACACGGGTTATATTGCCAATAGGTTGTGAAAGTTAGAAATTATATTAAACTTATTCGTTATCTGGAAAGATACAATCAAATCAGGTCTTTACACCTCACATCGAATCCTCCTCCTTTTCATGTACGAAGACCCTACCCTGGTCTCGAACCGAACTACTTATTTAATAAAACGAAATACGGTTACAAGTCTAAGCTAAGTGAACTCTAAGCTGACCTTATTAGGGTGCACGACAATGAGAAGAAGCTTAAGGGGTTATATCCTGGGTAAGAAACAAGGCTTTTTTAATTATCCTTTTTAAAGGACATTTGAGATTAAAAGTATACAAATAATATAACATTGGATTAAGCAACTCTTGAAAAAGAGAAAACAAATTTTTTATTGATATTTTTTTACAAAATGGCGCTTTTTCAAAAAGGTCTTCCGCGGCAAGCAGTAGAAGATTCGTCCAACTCCACCTATAAAAAAAAATTTTTATTATCTACATGAGTTTTGCTAGTGAAGTACACACGATTTTAGCGATTAATTAACAAGAAAAAAAGTTATAAACAATTTAACTCGATTTTTCCGTCGAAAACTCGATTTTTTCTTAAAACAATCGCCATTTCGCGAAAAAAAAATTCTAAAAATATAATCATGTATACTTCACTAGCAAAACTTATGTAGATAATGAAAATTTTTTTTTATAGGTGGAATTGGACGAGTCTTCTACTGCTTGCCGCGGAAGACCTTTTTGAAAAAGCGGTTCACGGTAATCACTGCACAGTCGCCATTTTGTAAAAAAAATATCAATAAAAGTTTTTTTCTCTTTTTCAAGAGTTGCTTAATCCAATGTTATATTATTTGTATACCTTTAATCTCAAATGTCCTTTAAAAAGGATAATTAAAAAAGCCTTGTTTCTTACAGCATAAGGGATATAACCCCTTAATTCGAGGAGACCGCAAGAAACCGACCTGCTCGACCTTCTCCGCTTTCCTTTACTCACCGCATCAGCTTCATCCTTTCACGAGTTTAAAATGTTCATCCAACAACGAAGAGAAGAAGAAGATGCATCGAGTGGTCGCATAGAGAGAAACACGGGAATCGAGAGTACGACGTAGTATATTGTATCGGTCGAGAGTTCTCGAGCAAAAATTCTGGTTATTTTGCTTCGTGGAATGATAACAGGTGGCTGAGCAGAGGAACCCCAGGAAAGGAAATTGATATTATGTTCCCAATAAAAATGGCAGAGCACCGCTATTTTGACGCGACGCGGACGGCTTTCATAAAGTCTGCAAACGTCAACGTTTGATACCTTATCTCGGAAAGAACCGACAAATAGTCTCGTACCCGATGTTATTCGATAAATTAAACAAACGCGGAACGCAAGCTCGGCTTTTATTTAGAAAATATCTTATAATTCTCGTTTAGGATGTATGAAGTATCATTTTTATTCAACAAATTCCAGAAAAAAAGGTAAACTCAATTCTGCAATTGGAAAATAGAATATATAAGTAAACAGTCTTCAAAAATCTTTTGCTGTTCGCATTCCATGAAACGTAAAAGAGAACTCGCTTTGTTCGTTTAACATTTGAATTCTTAGTACAGCAGTAAACTTAAAGTAAAAGAAAGCGCATCCAATAATCTTGGCAAATGTCGGTAACAAAATAATAGACCGTAATCCAGTCAAGAAGGTTCTTTTCGGCTCCTCAAACAACAAAAAGAATGCGATGGGCGTCGTAATAAACCTTGAAAGTAAATATTCATTCCCTCCGATTCTCTTCAGGTTCTGAGACTCAACGATTTAGAGCGTACGGTCGAGAAAATTAAGCCAAATTGTATTTTTTTTCCATCCGAATTAAAATTTCGCCTTTTGTCGAATATTCGCATTAGCTTTTCATCGTGGCTCTATTCTGACCGAAAAATACATTTTTTTTATAAGCTGTGGTCTTTCAGAGGAGAGGCCTGTTCATTAAAGTCTTAGTTAACTCGCTCGAGGTCTATGCTTTTCTCCAATATTTCTTTCCTCATTAGCATTCACGCGATTTTGGTTACGGTTTCTACTTATTTACCACCCTACGTGTAATCATGAAAAGGCTGAATCGGAAATACAAGTCAGATGAATCTCTCGCGGTTATTAATACCACAGATTGTTTCGTCTACAAAGTATTTCTTTTAAAGATTAAGTTTTCTACCCTGCTAATTTGAATGGACGTATCTGATGAAAAGTTAGTTTTGGGAAAAATGTTTTTTAATGATTTCTGATCCAGCATCTTTTTATATAAATCGGAATAGGTAAGATATGAGTCTGTATAAAAACTTGCATCTAATCAAAAACTTGCGGGACATATATGTACAGGTACGTCAAACAATTTTTGACCAGTCGTGACGTTACGTGCAATTGAAATTGGTCCAAAATCGTTTGAGGCGTCTGTACATAACAGTGTTCTGAGTTGGAGCGATACGATGAATCGGATGAGGAACAGAGTGCAAAGTATTGGGAACGTTTCTAATCTGTTATTAAACTGGTAATATAAAAGTAAGTTCTGATCTTTTTGTGCTGAAGGAGAATACAATAAATCATTCTTAAAAGTTTTTTTTTCAGTTATTCATGTTGTTGAGATATAAACGTGGATTTACTTTGTTAAGTTCAAACTGAGAAGTTTCATCATTCCACTGGGAAAAATCATTTTTATTACTAACGTGTGCAGGTACTGTTATGGTAATATTTATGTTAGACTAGATCAGAGGTGGGGGACCTTCTTATTATTAGAGGCCACATGTAAATTAGGCAATAATTGAACGATTAAACGAACTTACCTGTAAGTGAAGTTCTATCGTAATTGTATGAAGCGCCTCCTCCTCACATCACCATGTAGTATCCCCACCTCGATGCCCGAAGGTGCCACGAGATTTACAGTAAAAGAAGATATTCTTGTATAAGATCTTTAGAATCCTGAAATACCGAAATCTCAAATAGCGAGACTCGAACCGTTTTCTTCAGAAGACTTATTTACCGCTAAGAAGCGTAAATGTCGAGTATCTCGCTCTCTCTTGCTCTTTCCGAGAAATCTACACGTGATTGCGAGAATTCATATTAAAATTCTCGTTACGCGGAGCACGGAAAATTTGTTGCGAGGCGGTGTATCAACAAAGATCACTGAGTATAAGAAACGTTATACCGTTTCTTATAGTTGACGACGTGTTGATCTCTGTAAATTTTATTTACAATTCCGAGAATTCTAGGCTTGTGCAAGAACCCGAAAAGTCGGGTTCAGATTGGGTCGGGCTTTCTTCTTCGGGTTCGGACGGGTTCCCGAAATTCTTTTTCTCTCGAAAATTTCGGGTTCTTGAAAATGATGGAGATTCTCGAAAATGTTCGAGATTCTCGAAAATATTAAGAACTCCTGAAAAATCTAGTTTCTTGAGAATTATGAAATTATAAAAGATAGAGCATGAAGTAAAACTATGATCACACATGTTACACAGATCTTATTTTTCTGTTTTGAAGGTACCTTTATTTTTGATTACATAATTAATACTGATCTTCAAACTGCGTTGGAATATTTCTGTTTCTTCACTTTACTTAGGTTAAATCGTGTCTGCTGATGTGCTGGTGTATCTGCTTATATTTGTTTTTTTATATTTGTAATTTTCATTTTTATTTTTTATATTACAGTTATATATCATTTTTATACTATAGTTATATATGTATAATATCATTCTGACCAAATTTTATAACTCAATTCTGTATGAAAGTAGCTGAGAACTCGTATAAATAGATTATTATTAATAGTATTATTATTATTATTACATATTTTCGAGAATCCTGAACATTTTCGAGAATCCGAAATTTTTGAGAATCCCGAACATTTTTGAGAATCTCGAACATTTCCGAGAAATCCGAATATTTTCGAGAAATAAAA
>SMSR01014561.1:2646-22238 GCA_019453355.1 Ceratina japonica | reverse complement strand
AACTAAATGTGTTCAATATGTTGTTTTAGGCAATTTAATCTGAATAGAAGAATATAATTGGTACTTAATAGAGTATTTTACATTTATACGAACATATGTATTCAAAACAGTTATACGCGAACAGTATTGTTTAATAAAATTTATAGCAAATAACATACAATAACAGGATATACGTGAAATGCTAATATAACAATAGTAATGATACAGAAATGAAATACAAACAAGACATTTCAAGTTTATACATAAATGAAGTACAAGTTGAACATAAATAAAATTAATATACGTAATTGATAATGTGACATAAATAGTACATGTTAATTTACATAATATTTATATATAATTGGAAGAATTATTGCCTTAACATTTATCTATATTGTTAGAATAAATCATCAGAGTATTTACATCAGATTTTTCGTTGTCAGAGAATTCGCCACTTGATATTTTCGTTACTTGTGTTCTATTGTAGTTGCTTCATTAATTCTAAGACCCCTGTTATAAAATTTTTCTAAAACTATTCTTTACTTCTTCGACTATTTTGTCATTTATTACAGTTTATTTATATTTAGTCCTCCTTCATAAATACTTATAATATCATACATGTTACATTGATATGTATACAACAAAATGTATCTATATATGTATATTGTACTTTGAGATTTTCAAATTTATCATTTAAGAAGTTGAACATTAATACGATGAAATACGTCAACCCAAAAAATAATACACTACAGATAGGGTAGCAATTATTAGCAGTTGATTTTTGTTAGAGTTAATTCTTAACACTTTATACTTTACACAAAAATAATTTGAGAGCAAGGTATCGCTTAATATGTATATTTCAGTTATTTGAAGTTAATTAAAATCGTATTTGAAGCTACGTAAATCCCATGAAAAATTGTCCCTCTATTATTTTAATAATATATTGAGTACTTGGATTTATTCATAAAACATCAGTGTTAAGTTTTTAAACAAATATGTATATTTAAGTTCTACAGATTATGTATAGTGAAATCGTTTTGCTATTATACTCATGCTGACTTTCTCTTTTATACCGCACTTGCCTCCTATTCCTTCGTTCGTCCATCGAGATATCCTTCTTTCTTCATTACCCATCGCTCAATAGAAGTAATCATTCACATCACATAATATTGATTAACATTCTTTTCGTAACAAATAATACTAAGATACATTCTTTTACGATCTCCAAGTTATTTAGAATTTATGAACTGAAAAATATATTTTTTTAAATTGTACAACGTCAATATTGACTAACGCAACCTGGACAAAAGTGACTGACGGGTCGTTTAACGTGTTAATCCAAGACCAAGCTTCCCTTCTTCCCCAGAACATATAATCGACAGTTTCGTAGAACTTGAGGCAATGCCAAGTGAAAAAATCGTGCAACGCAGAAAATATTCACTGCAGTGGATGCGACGCGACAACGAACGTTCTCGCTCCGATCAATATTTTTTTCATCCAGCGAATTTTTAATAGCGACCACTCGATTCTTATCGAGACTCGTTACTCTACCGAGCCGAGCAGACACCCCACGTTCAACGTTTATTTACAGTTACAGACTCTCTCGAACGTGTGGATCATAATAATAGAGCAGACGGTGGAATTCGGTATAGAATTCAGTGGAAATTAACACGCTCGCGGTTGGGGTAGTTTCAAAGAAACCGGGGGTCTCTTTTAATCGGAGCCGGCATGGAGCTCGCGATAATTATCGCGAGCAGGAATTTTCGCGTTCCCCTTGTTATTATCTCCAGTCCGTACCCACGTTACTTCTCTAAGTACTCGCGTACTTCTAGCTGACATGTCGCGTGCCTATATCGCGTGTTACGGAAAGGAAATAACGATGAAAGATAGAAACGTCGATGTCGATATCGACGCCGATGGTAAATTAAAACGAGGAATAAGAAAAAGGGGAAGCAACACGGAAACGATTGAAAGAGGACGAGTTACTGATTTGCAATTAACGACAGTTCTCTCTAGCAATGCAGAAGAAACTGTACCAGTGGTTGAAGTGAAACTTCGTTATCGTGGTTCCACACTGTAGCCGGCAATGGGAGCATCGGGTTGGAAAATCGAGAAAGAAACGTATTTGGTCGACTGTTTTTCGTGCGCCCGAGTACTGCGGCGACGCGCGACTTGCAGAATCGCGCACATTGATTCGATTTCGACGCGGAGTATTTGCGAATAAACGTTGGCAGGTACACGGCACTCGAAATGTTAAATAAACAGCGACGTCGAATATGGGACGAAACTGGCTATCTGGTCTTCGTAATAGTCGATTGATTTCTCACAATTCGTTTTCGTTTCCGCTCACGTTTACCTCTTTTTTACCCTGTTCTTCCTTTTTCGTCGTATGGATCTAATTTGGCGTGAAATTTTGTGTTTTTAGTTATTTGGTTTAACGTATATTTGCTTATACTAAAAACGCGACAAAAAAAGCTCGATATAGTTAGTGGGACGGTCACAATCATTCATCAATCAATAATTAATCATGAATTAATCATAAATTCAATCAATCAATAATTAATCATAAATTATTAATCATAAATTGATGCTTTAAAAAATCATTTATTAAAGAATCAATTTCATATTTATGGCGATTACTCAGAAAATGCTGAGATATAAGGATAGTAACCTTCTATCTAAACCTGTGGTTTCCAATCTGGGAGGTGCTACCGTCAGAGGAGGCACCAAAACTTTTTAATAATAAATTAATGTTCATGCGATAATATTTACAACTAAAAATATTATTGTTCCATTTGGTTATTTGGTTGAAATTTTTGGAACATTGAGCGGTATAAATAAATCAATGCAGGAATGACAAAAATGCATCCCCTTACTCAAAAAGACATAGTAAACGCTTTCATTAAAATGCTGAAGTTATAGAAATCAAATTTTCAAAAAAAAAATGAGTTGCATATTTTCACTTATAAAAGATTTCTGGGCCACAACCAATATTGAAGTAAGCAAAAATCTCTTTACTGAACACTTGAATGGTCCAGTGCTGCGTTTTTCAAATTATTTGGATGATCTTGATTTTTCAAAGGTTTTGTGGACACGGAATCCATTTATTGGCAACGAAGTTAACGAATATCGACAACCATCAGAGAAGAAAATTTAAAACGTGTCCATATTATTATGGCTATTAAAAGATAAAAAGACGCGAAAAAAATAATATTTTTTAGGGAGGCGTAGTAATGTAAAGTTGGAAAATGTAAAGTTGGAAAAACGAAATTACTGCTATTGGAAAAAGTTTTTAATAATAAATTAATGCCGATGCTTGTGCAGGCAATAGTAGTACCTTTGTTTAAAACAATTTTTGCTAGCATCAAAACTCATCTACGTTTTTTTCTATCTCTCAATTGTTGTCGCGTTTGTACAGTCAACGCCGTTAATTTTTCCCATAATTCACACTCGAACAACGAGCAATTCTAGAAAATCCACTACTCCAGATGTGTGGCCAATCCCGATCCCGATCGGTGACCATGTATCCGAAGATTCCTGTACTTACATACACTCATTCGTCGAAAGGCTATTTTAATTAAAAAAATACTGTTGAAAGGAAGATATGAAGTTTGACAAGTTTTGAAAATTTGATATAAATGATACGATAAGAAATGCGTTCACCGGAATATTTGATAACTAAAGACCCTTTCCGGAATGTAAATATTGCAGAACCACACTAACTATCCAACATATTTTACTTAATTGTATCAACTTCGCAACTGAAGGATCGAGCTGCAAAATCAAAGATGATATCAAGAGCAATTTAAATGAGGAGGAAAGTATCACAAATGTTCTATACTTCTTCAACAAAATGAACCTGACCCAAATCTGGATTTAATTTATTTATCAAAACCGACCTCATCCTCACTTAAATTTTGAATTACGGAGTTTCTCCATGTTGAAGAGATTTCGACGATACACTAACCATGTAACCAATTTTACAAAGACGATGACTCTACTGTTGATGTGACAATCCAAAATAAAACTTTAATAAAAAAAGAAAAAGAAGTACGTTCAGGCTTGTAATATTTGAGGCTTTCTGAAAATGAACTCGACCGATGAAGTTAGATTCGATTATCATACAATTCAAGCCGAACTATTTACAGAATAATTTTTGTCTAATCGAGATCTGAAGTAACCCGAACCTAACTCAAATGAAACCCTGACTCTGTCGCAGACTTTGATCAGAGGTAGGGTTTGCGTCGGCCCTTAATTTTCACTTAACTTCTGTCTAACATGCACACAAACGCTTGCTTAGATATAGTATTACGTAAACATAGAACTTGGTCCTACACTTAGCGTAAAAGGAAACCTTTAGTATCCAGAAGCACTTTTCATGTCCGCGGGATACTCTCCAGCATATTCAGTAATATCTTCGAGAAAAGCGATCGAAGCTATTCTAGACGCTGGGTCACCAAAACACGAATGAGAAGCTGCGTAGATGTTTCGGGGGGAAACAGGGAAACAAGGACAGACAGAAGAGGATGAGATGTCTCAAACACTCGCGCCCGTCAGAAAGACAATAATCATAGATACAAGCTGATACATGGCTCGCGTAATGGGTTCACTAAGAGGCCAAGGAATACGAGTATCAGAGGGTAAAAGGAGAGAAATAAAGCAAGAGGTCGCGCATAAATTCCGGTAGAATCGAGTGCTCGAAGGGCCAGCCAACGTTGAACGGTCTCTTATTAATATCTGAGAACTGGCGCCGAGCCGGTATTTCTCCAGACGAAACCGGTATGATTCATCTCGATGCTTATTCTTCAGTTCTCAACTCCTGAAACTTTTTCTTGATTCCATCGATGAGAAACGAACGACTGAAATCTTAAAATCCATGTTCGTTTCCAAAATTTCATCGTGATTCGTATTTTCATTGTTTGATCTGTTATGGTTTTGGCGAACATATTTGTACGTGTAATAATGTATTATTTTTAATGTTGTGATAACGTGTGGTAAAAAGTTTCAGTGCAGTATTACTATAGATTTCCAATTCCTTTCGTGTTCACAGTGTCTAAAAAAAAATGAAGAACATAATAAGATTGAAAATAGAGAAACAAATTGCAATTTCTTCTACTATTAACATAACTCATGAATGTATTTTAAAGACGATTTATTGAAAGTCGTATTAAAACTACTATTTATTCATCTCATACTTAAATTAAATCTATTTCAATTTCTTCAGTTTCATGGTGAATGTTGACACGGTAAAGTAAGAAGTATGGAATATAGCAGAGAAAGAAATTGGGCAAACAGATATGAAAATTTTATTGTGAGAGATGCAAAAATGTTGATAAAAATACTATGAAAAGTTTTGATAAAGTAGTATCCATTGATAAAGTAAGAAATTCATTTCATTCAATTATAAGTCATGATCTTGAAGATCTCTGGCGTAAAGAAAAAAAGGCTAAGAAGTAGGTAGCTAGAAAAACTGAATTTTAAGTTAAGAATTGTCACAAATTAATGAAAGATTTTGAAAAAGAAAAAGTTTTTAATGGGAGGTGTAGCAGGTAGACTGCGGGTTAAGTCCTGTTAACTTAATGTCTCTTTTCAGAATAACCACTAGTTACTACATATATTCATTCACAATTAATTAGAAATATTTTACTAATTATAATAGTTGCGCGATACCGTTGCTCGTTATTCTATTTTGATTCCCCTTTGATTCTATTTGTGAAATGGCCAAATGCAACTACGCTTTCTTCAAAACGACAGTCCATATTTATATGTCCATGATAAATTAATAATAAAAATAATTGAACAGTCTGATGAGAACAGAAAATGGAATTCGTAATTGTACGAAAGGAATAAAATAGTATTGCAAAATATCGTCAGTAAATCAAATCAAGTCCGCTGGTGTGCTGCTCACGAAGGTACGCTGAAACCATTTGCTAATGCGACAAAAATCGACGTGGAAAAGGAAAATGAATAGCTGGTCACGGAAATTGGAGAGCAGAGCGTCGGGGAAAAATGCACAGAGAACGGCGCGGTGCGTGTCGTGGTGTAGCGCAGAGCAGGAGAATTGAATGGATGACCGCTTCCGGAATTTTTATCGAATTCTCACCGCGTAACAAGTACGGAGGTACCGAATGGTTAATCGATCGGTGAATCATCAAAGATAACGTAGCTTACCAGTGGAACGGCAGTGCGACCGATTGGAAATCCGGTCGGATAAGAGCGCTGTTAAAAATTCAGTCTGCTCTCTCTCCATGGGATTATCCTCAAACTGAAAAGTAAAATTTATTATTAGATTGGGTATATTTATAAAAGTAAAGATTATAAATATTGCGTGTCATGTATAAAACTATTTAGAACATTAAGAGGTGAACATACAGGGTGTCTCACCTAACTCGAGCATCTAAAATATTGAAGCTTCATTCAAAACAATCTTCACATATATATTCTGTCTTTAAAATGCATTTTTCGCAGATTTTTTTTGTACAGACGCTTATAATTCTATTTCTTTCGCATGATACTTGAAAAGTCTCGAACAATGAGTCAAATTGACTCGCTTCGGTAATCTAGTGTTCACAATTTTCCAGGAAACACGCTTGCAATACAGCGCAGTGTAATAGACACGTCTGCCTAGCTAGCCCCACTACATGAATAAAATTTAAGGAAAAAATTATATAATAATGCACTATTTATGCGCTCTTCAAATCCGTAAGAAAAAAATGTTGCGCTCGCGTCGTTTAATAAAAACAGAATTTCTTAAATGGGGGGCTGACTAGGCTGTCAGTGAGCCCGCCCACATATTAATTATAAGTAATTCTGAAAAACAAATACGCAGGATTTATGCGCTAATTATGCGCTATCATATAAGAGCAATTTCGATTTTTGCGCTTTATCCCCTAAAGAACTTCCCTTTTAAGGGTTGGAGCGCAAAAGTCGAAATTACTTGAAAACAATAGCGCATAAATCGAGTATATATAGTGAAAGTTATGTAATGTAATGTTAGTAATATTAACAAGTTACAAGGGAAAACTTCCATTTGCACTAAGAGGGATACATATACTCATAGAAATCATCAAATCAGTTGCCGAGTGCGTCTGTTCCCCTTCCCTCTTTCCTTTGATCGTTCATGTTCATACGTATGTCGATGTTTCGCAACAAATATACTAATCAAGTAGCTGATCAAATACTTTGCGATCATTTTATTCGGGAACAATTAATTTTACTGTTAGAGAGCACGTTTACCTTGCTTAAGCTCCTTGCTTTTAACAAGAATTTTCCAAATTGTTCCGCGCTAGACGCGGTAAAATCAAATTATAAAGTCGTGACCCATCTGATACGTCGATGTCAAAATGTTCCATTGTGTGAGATGTTGGATGAAACCGTGATTTCCCTTTGTTAGCATTCACAAAGATATAAAAGAACTCAATTTTTCAAGAGGGCGACCGTGTAGTAGAAGTTATAATCCAACGTTCATTGCGTAGAATAATTTCATTTATACGCGAGAACTCGATGTCAAGAGTGAATGAGATTCAGATTGAATCCTTATGGAGTTACTTCTTCATGTGACAGGATTAGGAATGGTCACCCGTGGTCGGTTCAACTAGACTTCTGTATGATGACAAACAGGGGAGAACAGGGAAATTGTGGACACTTAATGCATTACATATATTTTAAGTCGTGGAAGGAACGGTAAAATAAAATAAATAAATGTTGATTTCATAAAGCAAATTATCATCTTGTGAAATTTTTGTGCAACAGATACATTTATACCATCTTACTGTATATCTTACTTATATACCAAAAATATGTTCTAGGTTTTTATTATAAAAACCTGAATAATGTGACCAAAAATCATGTTTATTTGTTTCCTTGTGATCAATAGCAATTTTTTATTCATCATCTATTAAATTCAGTCTTCTAAAGTCTCAAAGAAAATTAAGATTCTTAACCGACTATATGTATGTATGTATACATACATTTAATGCGACGCACTAACGATAATAGATAGTATGTAATAGTAATCTATATGTTGGGCCAAAATCCAAATATGAACAAGAAACAATCTTCGATTGCTGAAAGCATCAAATTTATTATCGGTTAAGGAAAAATGCAATTCAACAAAATAGGTACACTTCAAAGATATCGTTCTGATATCGTATTGCTTTGTCGTAAACCGATCCGAAAGCCACCAGTTCCTCGTGGCATTGAAGGCGTCGAAGAAAAGCGTCGGTTATCGTTGGTAAATTGAAACAGCCCCGTTATTCGTAATCCGTACCGCAGAGATTCGATTCTCACGAGGGATATTACTCTTTGAAAAATTCAGTGCTTTTTACTTCTTTATTTCACCTTTCGCACATAACTCTCCTTGTTTTTCATTTACAAATTTGGGTAATACATACAAATCAGAGTTCAATAAAAAGTAATGTGATTGATAATTTACGATTATAATTGACATGGAGACTCATTTTACAATTACCGATTACCGATTAATAATTGTAGATTACTAAATAGAATCATTATACTAATTAATTATGATTATGATTGCCATAAGTATTCTTCGTAATCAATTACAAAAGTAATTACAAGATAACCAATTATTGTCCAATTCTGAAGTCGAGATTTGATCCCAATGAAGCAAATTTACAAAAAATGTTACACGATTTGTCAAAGAATTATGCCAATCATTTCTTCGCCAACATAATTTTTCGTATACACAAATATCCATCGAAGATTATTAGTTCATATTAAAAACTCTTTGAAGGATGATTAATGAATGATTTGAGATAAAATTTCCACAATAGTGTAGTAGAGAGAAACGTATACATTCGATGTGAATGCGTGCAGGCCAGGGGAACGCGAAAGAGCCTCTCACACAGCTGGCCAACGGCGCAGCGCGACACTCGCTAACAACTTTAAAAGTTTCGACTGAACGTGAAATTGCGTTTCGAACGGGGCCGAACCTTTTTGAGCCGTAATCCATGCATTACCACGTACTATATTGCACTATATTATAGTTATAATACTGCTCGCAATTGCGAAGTAATAATATTTCTTGAATTACTAGCAACATTCTAACAATCTATCTCATTCTAATAACCACACAATCTATCATCCCGTAATTTCCACTACTGGACAGATTGGGAATAAATTAAAACTGTTTGATATTTTATACTAAAGTTTCTCAAATCGTGTGTCGCAAAAATATGAAACCGTTTTTAAGATTCTAATAGACTCCATGTTAATAGTTAATTTATCTTTTATCTCATTATTATACTTTGCGTACCATAGAAATCTTAAAAAATTCGAGATATGTCGCTGACACAGATTGGAGAAAATTATTTCATACTAAAATTCTGGTCGTCCATGCGTGTTCTGTTATATTTTATTTAAAACATGCCTTATATATTACGTTATTGTATTTCTTGCATGATTCTTCGATTTTGATCGTCAATTTCTGTAACAAGAAAACGTTCAGACTGAGTATTTGAGAAGCTATGAGTACTGATAGCATTCATTCTCCGGATTGAAACCGTGTATTTTGACAGTTCATATGCCGACGTTTCGTCAACGATCCCGAAAATGAATGCTATCAGAATAAACAATGACCGTCAAAGCCTTAAATCCAAAACTATGAGTACTTAAGGCACTACAATCTTAAGTAACTTGATAGATTAGATTAAATGACAGTTTAAGCGAAGGTGCGTACGGCAAACTCGTGTCACGCTACGATTTGAACAGTGGACGCGCATTAATGCCTCGTCTATTTGCTCTCTATGCATTGATTCAGCTCTGATCTACGAGCGCGTCATACCTATTTAGACACGGCTTACACGCCTTGTGCGCTATTAATTTAACTTTATGCGATCGCGTGCGCGCACTCACGAATTCGTCCCACCTCGTTGCATTGATAACGTCCGAGGAATGAAATTCACGGTCACGCGTCGCGATATCATCTACTCAGTTATTTTATGCCATCAATTTTCGACGCCGAACGGTCTGAATAATTATTACGGCGAATCGAATTAACGTGACTACATTTATATGTTCCTTAGGATAGTGGCATTTTGAAATATCTAATGCGTACTAGTAATGTATCCAATGCATTGTCAATGATCCTTTAGACAATAGATGGACAATTTTTCGTGAAAAAAGAAATTCTACGTAGTATACTCAGATTAACTGAAACGCAATTTCATACATGGCGTGAATCAATAAGAATTAACTGCTTGAAATTAATACATTGCGTAACAAATGCGTAATAGTACATTACGTAACGAGTGCGTAAAATAGGTGATTATCGCACGAGTCGGTGTTGTCGCCCGAGCGATGCGAGGGCAACAACTGATACGAGTGATCACCTATTTTGCGCATTCGTTACGTATACTATTTTTCCTAACGAGTGCGTAAAATTCAATACAGAGTATTTTACGCACGCTAAATTTATTTTACGCACGCTATGAATGCGTGCGATAATGTCATATTTTACACACGACGTTAGGAAAAATAAATTATGTATCTGATTAAAAGTATTATATTCTTGTCCATATATATATATATAAATTCCAGAAAGTTGTGAAATCAGAAAATCTCGTTATGCTTGTTTTATAATTTAATTGCTTGGAAATTATGTATCATAAAAATTATAACGTAATAAAGCAAAAGACCTGAACACATTATAATTCTTTTAGTGGTAGATAGAATTTATGTTCTACTCTAAATAATATTCTGCAATTTTATAAAGGAAATTTGACGGTTCCTGCACATTTCATTACCTTCTGGAGTTTATTTTCTTAAAAATATAATAATTAATTCGAAAATATATAATAAAACAGGCCATTTCGCGATTATAAACGTTATAACTTTTTTGATAAGATTTGTTTTAAATTCAACAATGGCTTGTAGAACTCTAAATGACAACTACCATAATAAAATACTACAATTACCATAATGAAATTATACAAATTATATTGAGAATTAAAATAATAATAATAAAATACTACAACTACCATAATGAAATTATACAAATTATATTGAGAATTAAAATAAAAATTGTCCAAGTTCATTGCTTCGAAAATAGATAGTTATCAATGAAAACTAGTCGATAGTGATCAACGCATTCTTTGTGTTCTCTACCATTTTTGTACATAATTCTCGATCGTTTCGGACCTGTTAGCATATAAAGTGCCACTCAACACCAAAACAATTGGTGGAAATATGACACCTAGACTAGCTAGCATCAATTTGGGAGTATAGAATATAGCAGGAAAACAAGAAGAGGACAAATCTTCAATTCGTAATCAGATAAGAAAATGAGTATCAGAAATTGTTGAAACGACCTGGCAGACACGTTTCAAATAACAGGAGAGGACCAGTATCTGAGAACAGCGAGGAGAGAAATATATAACAAACATGGGTATAGAATATATACAGTAGGGTAGATGGAGGAACTGCCGCGTTGGGGTTGAGATTCAATTCAATTTCCGAAGAAACTCTTTAGCGTTTGAGATATACCCGCCGAAAGGATGCACGCCACGACGGAGGGAACGGAGAAAGCATGTGGAGAGGAGGAGGGTGCACTAACTAAGAATCGAAGCGAAAGAGGGGTGAAAACGGACCACAAAGAGCAAATGTAGCGACGGGGAGGAACCAAGAAAGACGTATTCCGAGCGACTTTCGAAAGAACTGTGATAGAAAGAGAAACGTTTAACTCAGGGTTCGCAATCTATTATAGATAGAAACAACCCAACGATAGTTGGTCCGGAGGGCGTCGAGACGTGTTGATCTGAAGAAGGATGATGAAGAAGATAGGATAAGGACAAAATTCGAGATACGTTGTTTGCAGATAGAAGACGGGAAAAGAAAGTGAGACAGGAGAACCTCTTGTTCGGATGAAGAAAGTGAGATGATGAGAGAGAGCGAGAGAGAGACGGGGGTGAAAAGATTAAGAAGAGGGTTGACTAACTGACCGTCGGTGGTAGGAATGCAGGGATGGGGGTTGTAGGGGTTGTCGGGGAGTAAGGATATAATGCGCAGTCGCCAAACTGGCGCACACTCTTCGTACGGCATTCTTCGTCAGTTGCAAGTCAGAAACTACCGCGTTCGTATCGGGTGAAAGCTCTTCGGGACGAACGAACGAGCGCAAGCGTGTCGGTCTATGTTCCGCGATCGGTGTTTCACTTTCGTATCGGATTCGTGTAACGGAATCATCAGAAACAAAGTGATAGATTGTAGCGATCGGGCAGGATGTCATTTGCCTCCCTCCCTTGTGTTCCTCTACTTGGTTTTGACGTTAGCCGCGTGTTCGAATGACGGAGAACAGAAGTTCCGGGAAGTGTTTAAACTGGTGAGAGAAGTGACACGACTACTGTCCCAGGATGGATAAGGATGTTCGACGAAAGTGCGCGAAAGTACGACGTATCCTGTTTCACCTGCTGCTTTTAGTGGGGGGTAAGTCTGTTCAGATTCATGATTTTGATAAGTGTATACGGGATAAGTATATATTGATCAAGCTTAAAAAAAAAACCTTATAATAAGTGGAGTTAACTTCCTGTTTTTTTTTAATTTTTTTAAGACGGATGTTTTGAAGCTATGGGAAGTTACTGCATAGGGAAAGACGTTTCTATGTGTATTTAAAAATGTAATTGGTGAAAGAGGTTTCTATCTACATTTAAAAATGTAATAAGTGGTTCTTGAAGTTTCATTTTTCATTCCGAGCTAATCTTTTCGGAATTGGCTAATTGACTATTAATTCAAGATTACTTTCAGAATCTTATCTTAAAAATTGATAACGTTTAATGTAAGCTTACATGGTATTTCTAATTACTTCGTTATGTTAAATTTTGTCCGTCCTTCGGGTAACCATTATAAACTGTTACAACATTGCATGAATTGAAAGATGAAAGATATACCTACTTATGCCTTGTAGGATTTACTTATTCATTAGTAGTATTAGTACTACACATTTAATAAAATATGAATACTTGTTGAATCATAATAGCCTACTATTTTTATAATAAGGATATGGCTTAAATAATTTACATAGTAGCGAAGTATTCTACATCTATTACATCATACAGTATCTTGAATGTTTACTCACCTGGAATGTAAGTTCGTATTTAGTTAACTCTTCGACGCACGCGATTTTAAAGAAAATAATTCCAGTTACAAGTTTCTAAATAAGTTTTTGCTTGTTAACACTTTAAATAAAATAGGGAAAAAAATGAAGTGATTATGAGTAACTTCAACTTTTCGAGTTGGAATAAAATATAATACCACCATGCATAAAAGGCTAAACACAGGATAGGATAGTTTTTAACTATCTAAACATCTAAACCCAAAGAGTGTTGAAGCAGTTTACATAATTTCTTTTATTTCATTTTGAATCGTGTGATATCAGAAAATCAATATACTCAATTTTTCTGTCTTCTGAATATGTTTTTATAAGTTGTTACAGCATTACTTGAATTAACAAAATTTATGTACGCCTATTTATAGTAGTGAAAAGCCTTCAAAGCTTTATTTATTTGTTTTTACTATTAATTTTACACTTCTAATAAAGAATGAGGGCTTTTGTTGAATTACAGTCTTTTATCATTTAAATAACTTCTCTCACTTTAGTGTAAAACATACAAAAGAACATTTCCAACGGTTATTCACTTACATGTATGATTTTGGGGTTCGTTGGATAAACTGAGACTGATCCGCGGTTTTTCCGGTCAACTGACTCGTATCAATGAAACGGCAGGATCGTGTAAATCCCAAGGAACACGCGTCGGAATGCGAATCGACCTTGTTCCCGGCCCCCAAACTATTCTTCCGAGACGTGAACGTGTTTCTGAATATAATCGATACGGAACCTCATGCGCGCCCGTCGCGCTCACCCCCGTGATCGAATGTAAATTAAATAATATTTCTGGCATGCGAGGACGTCGGCATTCTCTCTACGCTACTTTGAAGGAGAATTGTTCATGGTTAGATAAATAGATAAAGTTCTTCTATGCTTACACGAATTTTGCATGCTTCTCCCTATTCGTTTTTTGCTAATCAATATTTTTAATATTATACATATTTACTTTGCAATATCAAATGAATCTAAACATAGTATATGATAATAAATGCAATCTTTTGACACTGTTTTGACATAAATAAATTATAGTTCTATAAATGTAATAGTTTCTATTCGAGTTCTATAAATGTAATAATAGTAGTAAGTAGCATTAAATCGTTTATTTCATATGCCTTTCGGCCTTTGAAAGGAGGGTGTACATAATTTTACAGTTTTTTAATCCATACATTATTCATTTCGGTTTCTTTCTTCTTTCTCTCTTTCCTTTCTCCGCTCCACTATCATTCTCATCTACTTCTTTCCCTCTGCTTTTCCTTCTAAAACCTGTGTTGCTGTTAGTGCTTACTCTCGTTTGACATCAATGCATTCTCTTAGTAAGTGTTCTAGAGTTTCCTCCTTCTCTTTGCATAGTCTGCACTTGTTATCATCAGTTGTTCTCCAGTATCGGTTATCTCTTTCCTCGTTTCCACATCTGAATCTTACTATCATACTCTGATCTCTTCCTTCGTATTCTGCTCTTAGGTATTTTGCTCGCTCCTCTCCTCTTATGTCTTTATACCTTTTATTGTATCTTCCTTCTATTATTCTTTGGTATTGTTCCTGTAATTGTTCTTCTCGATCCAACTGGATTATTTCATTTGTAAATCCTTCCTCGTTTACTCTTTCTTTGACTTCTTGCATTGTAACGCCTTTTTCTGCGTAATATGCCTCTCTTTGCTTCTCCCACTTGGATTTTTTGTCGTCTGTTTTCGTATCTATCTCTCTCAAGCATTCTAACACTATCATTTCTCTCTGTTCTTCTTATTTTTTGTTCGTATCTCATAGCTCTTTTTCTTGCTTCTATTCTAATCTTTTCCGTTTTCGTCTCTTCTCTGACTATGTATGCCGGAGTATTAAAATCTAGGCCTAATATCCATCTGATGTATTATACTTTTCTTGCATTATAAATGTAATAATAATTGACATAAATAAATTATAGTTCTATAGATATACGAAATCTGCATGCTTTTCCTCATTTTCGTTTTTGTACGTTTATTCTTGTTCTTTAAAATTAGCTTAAATATAAATTGTATTCTCATAACTAGCGGATTACAAATTTCGATAATTAGCTATACAACCTTGGAGTATAATTTGTAGGCTGCGGATTTTATGCACTTATGAAATAATTGAGTATGCTGAACATATAAACGTTGCATTTGATGCATAAAAATGTGCAAAATATAAAAAGACGAATATATTTCAGTGCTTATACGATAAGAGAACTTGCAATTTGAAATGTGTTTCTTCAATTAATTACCTTAAAACTTCCATTTTGCATAAAAATTCGCTGTCTAATAATTTGCGTTCAGGATTTTACAAACTATCTTGCTGCATTCCTAAATGTGTAATTCTATTAAAATTACGTTATATATTTTTATTAAAATGCATCAAAAATGTATTAACTTCGAAGGCTTATTTAGTTTTCGTTATTTTTTTAAATCTTTCATCTATGAAAGTAATAATAACAAAAATTTTCTATGTCCAGTAAATAAGAACTAGACGTGAATTAATTCAATCTAGTAGTTCCAATCATCTGTATCCCCCCTTGCTTGGGACTTTGTTGACTTCAATCTGCTAATTGCATTCGGTTGCTCGACTCTGCTTGCTGGATTATTAGAATATAAGACTGTGGAAATTAAAGAGAAGGGTATGAATGTGTAAAAATAGAAAAATGCGACACGTATCAGATTATGCTTTCTATTTTTTACGTATGTGCCTTCTTAAGAAACAAATGATTTTAATACGTTTATAATTTCTTTTCTTTATTTACAGATTTTATTTGTAAATATTTCTTTATGTAATTTTTATTACTCGACATCAGTCTATTGCGTATAGGTCGGTGATAGAAATACGAGATACACAGCATATTCACGGTCATGACGTCGATGTATTCATGTCAAAAAAATGAAACATGTGCGAAAACGGAATAGCGACGCGTTTTGATCTTGGCTGGTTTTTTTATTGAAAAGATTGGTACTCTTTTTCTTTCATGGAAAGTTGCTATATTGATGCACACCCATACTTTGATCTGTTCGGCTCGTTCACTCCGAAAAAGAGACAGCTAGAATGAAACCATCATCTTAGAGTTCAATCTGACAATTGCGGTTATACGTGATCCTCGGTTGTTCTTCCCTTCATTTCGACTCCGTATACTTCTATCTCTCTCTCTCTCTCTCTCTCTCTCTCTCTCTCTCTTTGACTTTTCCATTTTTCCTATCTAACAAAAGAACGAGAAATGTAACGAACGGAAAGGAGGACGAACGAACGAATGCGGTACCAACGAACGTCCCTGGCGCACGCGTTACACTTCGTTCAGTTTCAGGATATACATATAATACGAACGAATGGAATTGCAGTATGGTCTGACTGTATTTAAGGGAAAAGTTTCCCGGTAAATTCTTAATTCAACATGGTTTCTCGGATCTCGTCCAAGTTCCCTGTTGATCTAATTCAATTTTCCCCGCGTCTTCATCTTCTCTTCTTCCTTACGTTGTATCGATTTCATCCCTTGAAAAGGAAACGAATTCCTTGAACGAGAAATTTAATTCGCCGATTGCTTGTACCACTTTACTGACGTTTTATAAGTATTCAGTACGAAGGTTGCAGATTCTTCAAATGCTGCATTAACAAATAACGATTTTTCTTTAAATCTCAGCTTTTGAATTGGAGTATTCTTTAATTAGGAAATAAATTGTTAATTTGAATTTCTCTCAGTTAAGCTAATTAAACTATTTCAATTGTTACTTAGTGAAAAAAGACCACAAAATTCTATCGTTTGAAATCGTGTTATAGAATAATACATGTGAATTCCTAAATAAGAGACATATAATCATGCGGATCGGCCATAATATCACGAACATATTTATGGTCGGCAAATTTAAATTTCACTTAAAGCGGACTTTGTGTATTGTCGGGGTCGGGGTATATATGTATGTCTTTTGATTAATTAAAAAGTAGAAATTTATGCGATTCAGATTCATAAATTATTTATGGATTTTGAAAGATGCTGCAGTAGATATATTAAATAATTTTATTTCACAAAGAAGTAAGAATTATGTAATAATTTGGAATTTTAATATACGAGTTTAATAAATGCAGTTAAATAATATGAGTGTATTATGGATCGGCCACTAAATCTTTAGAATAAAGCGTAGTTGATACAGAAGAGTATAATGGAGTGAAACTAGAATTATTTATACGATGTTTTATACTATATTGTATTAAAAAATAAAGAGAATTAAAATAATGAAAATTAAATGTGAAATGAATGAGTGAAGATTTAGCAAAATAGGAATATTGTATATTGTAGCTCGACTGGAGACAGAAGAATATATGCAGCTAGATAGGAAAGTGCATATGGGTTGAATGTAAGGAAATTATTTATTTACTACTGCAAATAAATGTAGAGAAAAGAGAATACACAGCGGAGTAGGGGAGGAATGAGGTGTGCATGGAATTAACAATTTATTATATGAATATTAAAATTCATTTATATAATATTTGAATGAGTATAGATAAATCTAGGAAAAATTTAATTTCATTATTAAATCTGGCTGGTCGCAAGAAGGTAGTATATTAAATAATTACAAGAAACTATGTAACTTATTTCACAGATAACTGAAGAACAACTGGTGTCTAAGGAGAAAAAATATAAAGTCAAATTATAAGTACACAGAATATAAATATATAGGCAGAGGGATTGCTATTACATAATTTATGTTATAAAATTGAGCATAATAGAAATGAGATAGTAACAGTTAAGCCCGCAAACTAACAATTTATCATATGCATATTCTAAGCATATAATCATTGTTTGGAAGTGCATGGATAGTTCTGGGAAAGTAATAATCTCTTTATTAAATCAGTCTAGACTCAAGAGAGTGATGTATTAATTGAATACAGGATTCTTTGTAGTTTATTTAACACGATACTAAAGAGAGACTGACGTCTGAGGCGAGGATTATAAAGAAAGTTCATAATAACATGGAGTAGAAATATATAAACTAAGAGAAATTATTTACAGTGTCTATATTGTATAATTAAACACAAGATAAGTGAAATAGTAGGAATTATGCCACAAGTCAAAGAACAGTGGCATTTATTTAATGTTTGGAAATGATTATTTCTTTACTGAATCTGACCAGACACAGAAGAGTGTTATATCAATAAATTACAAGACTCTTAGTAGTTTATTTAACAGAAGATTGAGAAGCGACTGGAGTCTGAGGTGAGAATTATAAATATAGTTTATAATTACACGGAATAAAACATATATAAACCAAGAGAAAATTATTTACAGTGTCTATGTTATATAATTGAACACAAAAGAACAGAAATAATAAGAATTATGCAAAAAATTAGAGAATTTGTTATATAAGTATGTAGGGGCATTTATTTAGTGGTTGCGGTGCACAGAAAATTCTGAGAAAATAATAATTTCTTAATTAACCCCTTGCCTTACGATTTAATTTCCAACTGTGTGTGCCAAAAGCGACACCAAGTTCGGTCACGCATAGGGACATACACAGCTTGGCTGAGCGTTCGGAAATGTACACATCGCAAACGTCCTATGATATGTGTATTCACGTACGCGGTACAATTAACTATGCCAGATGTTTGATAAATAATTATGATTAGTTGATTATTAAACAAAAAAAGATTTATTTTTGCAAGTTGAGTAATACATTAATAATAACTTACGACGTCACTGAGGCGTCTTACTCATGTTTGACCCGATAGAGTTACGACCTCTCTAAGGCGTCATTCTAAGCTAAAGGGTTAAATCTGTCCAGTCGCATAAGAGTGATGGATGAATTAATTACAAGCCTCTTTGTAGTTTATTTAACAGAAAACTAAAGAGCGACTGAAGTCTTGTGGCAAGAGAAATCAAGATAATTTATAATTAAACAGAATGGAAATATATAGACCCAGAGAAAATTATTTACATTATCCATGTTGTAAAAATTAAACTTAAGAGAATTAAAATAGTGGAAAATATGCCAGAGTCAAAACTGTCCTATCACGTGTCGGTTGTAAGATCGATGCCTGGAGCAGAGAATCCCTTTGGCACCTTTGATCATTTTCTTATAATAGAATCCGCAGGTTGTGCAGAAATGTTCCTTGCACTATTTTTATTTCCTTTTGTGTTTGCGTGTTTAGTTTTGTTTGGGTTGAGAGAAAGATTATAATCCATGTTAGATCCCACGTGCGGAGTCGGGCGATTAGATTGTCGCCCCAAGCAGAGTCGCTCCTGCTTGGGGAACCCTTGTGCCACCTGGGGTTTGGGAGGTACCCAGAGGATGGTCGCTAGAGACAGGGCAGGTGCTGTCATGTCTCGATGTAGATCACCGGGACACGTCTCTCCACCGCTTGCCGCTGCTTGAGTCGGGGGATTTATTGAAGAGGTTTACTCCTCGCGGGCCGGCCGATTAAGGCAAACCCCCCGTTCCTGCGAAACGTGACCGCAGGGTTACGGTACGTTCTATAGATAGGAGAAAGAATACTAAACATGAAA
>SMSR01014560.1:0-13302 GCA_019453355.1 Ceratina japonica | reverse complement strand
GATCGATTATCGTTAGATACGAGTTTATAAAGGAGCTGATCAGGTAACAGAACACAATATGGTAGACTTACCTTGTGGATTAGTCGGCTTTTACACGGAGAATGGAGAACCGCGGTCATCTGTACTTGGAGTCGGCGTCGGTTCCAGCGTGTACATTTTCAAAAATATGAGACCTTACTTTAAGTATTGCTTGCCGCATATCGACGTGCATCCGAAAGAGCGAGAGGTACGGAAAATTACCTCTCACACATATTCTTCTGATTTACACGTTTCAAAATCTTTAGATTTGGCACAAGGCTGGACTGGACGAAGAACTAAACGTACTCACGTTAGCCGACGAACTAAATCTTTTGCTAAGTGAACTTGGCGCGGGATTCATTTCGCCGCGTACATTAAAATTCCTGTCTTTGGATCCGAATTTGAGACCCAGCTTCGCGGAACAATATAAAAGAATTCCGCTGATTAAAAGCAACGCGTTGACAGCGATATCTGTAATTAGAAGGGACTCGTGGAACGACCCTGCGAGCGGTTGCCTTGTTCTTGGGACAGAATTTGGCGAAGTACTCGTCTTAGATCCTCGGTACGATTTTCGACCGCTTCACTCAAAATCCTCGAACTTTCGCTTTATTAAGAATTAGTTTACAACAGGATATTCTCCGTAATGGATAAACATTTATTGGAGTGGGCACCAGTTGCGTTCGCGTGCACGGGTTTGTGGACCGGCGATGGAAGGATATTAATCATTGGAAGGGACGGTAAAATAGGCGCGATAAAAAGAGGGAGTCCTGTGAGACTTTGGGAAAAACTACCGTCACCAGCAATAGCTATTTCAGCTCTCAACAACGGCGGTTTCGCGGTATCCGTTATGGATGGCTCTTTAATTGGTTTTTCCAAGAAGGTATTCATCTCATTGTTGTAGTGTTTCATACTAAGTGAAGGAAAATATGAATGAATTGCGTAGGGGATTAAACTTTGGAACGTCCTTGTCCCCGGCGCAATTTTGGATTCCGTGAGCCTTCCGGTACCACAAATTGGTTTGTCGTTACTCGCCGTGAGTACCGCCGGATTCGGGATTCGCGTGTACGATGGGAAACATCACGTGGACACCTTGAAGATTATGGAACCGGTGTCTGCGATGAAGGTAAATGATTTATAGAAAATTTAGACAGACGATCGATATATTTTGTCTTTCGATACAGTACGGTAAAATGGGGCAAGAAGAACGAACGATGGCGATGGTCACCGTGGGCGGCGGGCTCTGCGTAAAAATTTTGAAGCGCACCGCAAATTTCAGCGTTAACAACACAACGTCGAATTTAATGTTGAACGACAGCTCCAAGTTTTCTATACCAAAGAAAACGCGACTGTTCGTCGAACAGACGATACGAGAGAGATCCGAAGCAAAGAAGATCCATACCACTTTCCAGCAAGGCCTTCTTCGACTGCAGCTGCTGGTGGCTAAAAGAGTGGCCGAATCCTTGAACGACAGTCAAGACGCGGGGCCAAGTCTGCTCACTATGGAAGCCACGGTTCTAGGACTGGGACCCAATTACCAAATTCGCGTTTTATTAACGAACATATCCGACGAACTATCCGACACGGATTTGTACATCGTTTGCAGAAGCGAGAACACGGAAGTGAAGCCACGCGTAATGGACGTGCCCTTGTTACCGAGTGGCATCCCGATTCCTTTGCTCGTTCATGCAATTTACAGGGGTAGAATATCGGGGAGGGTGGAGATTTTGTTGTGCAAAAAGTCAAAAACGAAACCAATAACTGTAACTGCAGTGACGTTGCCTGCCGCCGAGGAAGACATCGAAGTCTAGTCTGCGAACGTATAGGAATCAGTGGAAGAGTATTTTTTTTATAAGTATACTATGTAATTTATTTTTCAATGGTGTTCATATATCAAATTTTGTAATATATGTATTAAAAGATATGTTGTGCTATTATCTTTGAGTGAAACTTTATTCTGCAGAAACATCATTTACTATACTTATCATTCCTGAAGAAATTAATTCAGTATTATTTATTTATGAATATCTTATCGAATATAAGTTTGGTGACGTTGTTAATATTCCGCGCCAACTATTTTATAGAGATCAGCGGGTGTTTCTACAAAACCGCCGGTAAGATCAGCATCCCTTGTATCTACTCCACCCTTATCTATTTACATATACATATGTATCTATGTCAGCCGCTACAGCTGATCGAAGAAGACCAGAGCGTAGTAAACCATTAAACCATTATTAGACTGAACACGGAAACATTGCAGACTAGCCGCAGTTACTTATTGTCTGTGCAAAATGTACAGCCGACACAGAAACTCGAAGATGATCGGTATTTAATCGGAAGTGAATGGAGACATACGATCGAGAAGAATTTTTGTTTTCCTGTGATGTCGAGAAGTACTATCATGCCTTCGATATGTTATTTTCGAAGGCGACATCTCATGATCCTCCAATTTCACATTCTTTTAATAATACTGCTTTTCCCAGGTAAAAAATGACGATCGAATTGTTTCAACATATTTTATAAATAATGTGTTTTGCATGTGTTAGGCATGTAGATGAGTATACGTGGTTTATACTTATAGGTAGGGAATGCACCATGCCAGAAGCTAGCCAGGAGGGATTATTACATTCTTTCAAAAGTTATTCAGATATAGCGATGTTTCATTACACAGTTCCAAAAGAGGTACTAAGAGCTACTTGGCAGTTTGCGGCATTTATGGATGGGCAAGGCTGTCCAGAAAGAAAAGTGCACATGTAATTACATACAATTTCTGATATTTCTGCTTCAATGTAATGATAATACAATATTATACATATTTTTGGCATTGTCAGATATCTGCAATGGGGCAGTTATCCTGTGATATCTGTAAATAATGATACATTCCCAAAGGACATGTATCCTACTCGTAATCACACTATTACAGTTTCTGCAGTCACAACATTTGAACCAAAAACTACTGCAGTTGTACCAATTTATGGCCCAGAAGCTGGAGACTGGTTTGTGGGAGCGTATTTGTCTTATTGGGATGAAAAGGTTCAACAACAGGTATATTTTGAACTGTTTTAATTTTTTTGTGATTTTCCATAATTTTATATGAATTTTGTGACTTCACACTTCAGGGGCTTGGCCATAAATGTCATTACAGTATAGGGTCTGTAGCCATATGGACACAGGCAAATAGTATTGAAAATATACCTATTGGTTACACACATAACTTGAGGACAAAAGAAACTACTTCCTATTACAAGTAAAATTATTGCACTTGACTTATTATATATATATATATATATATATAAAATTACTAATATATTCAATATTTTCCTTAGAATATACATTCCATCAGGAACATGGAATTTTCGTGTAGATATTTGGGGCTGCAATTTTACTGTGCAGAAACCTCATAATGTACAGGAACTTTGTATCAAAAGCTTAGCTTTGAAAGGACGTTCATTACCTATTTTCAACCATTCCGAACTTGCTGAAACAGTAAACTTAACTACTCAAGATTCATATAGATTCAGAGAATCTTCGCCTTATGAGGACAGTTATTATTACTTGATGGTCGTCTCAGACAGTGTCATAGAACTAAATGTAAAAGTAACCATTTCAGGTAGATTTTGATTCACACAACTTTTTTCTTGAAAATAACGATTTTACAAATAGTTCTCATTTTATAGAATGTCCGATAAGAATAACGGAAAAATCTTTTGTAAGACAATATTTGGACGCACCTTCATTTTCAAAAGCACTGGCTCAGTTACATATGAAAGATTTAACAAAACATCGCTCACATCATATCGAAAACAGAAGTAATGAATCATTTTATGGTGAAGTTTATCTTGCGAAGAGTCAGTTGCACGAATCAGACGAAACTCTTGATGATCCCTGTGTTCCAAGATATCAGCTTGCTAGAATAAAGCATTCGCAAACATTTTCAGGAGTTTACTTGTTGCAGGTATTACACTGTTTTTATACACAGTGAAGATAAATTATTATTAAACATTTTCACGCAATAAATTGATTTTCCAGGGGAGGGAATGGTTAACATCTTGGGTAATGTTAACTGATGTGCATCCGGTTGTAACACAATTTAATATTTTGCCGTTAGTAGATATTGGTGGCACTCTTGACATAAGCGCACATTTAGAAATGGATAAAGTAAGGAATAATAATAGTAATAGTAAAAGAAATTCTTGCATAATTCTATGTATAATTCATTGTGTATCTTTTAGGTGGTGATAAGGCAATTAGTCAAAGTTACAATTTGTGTTAGACGCGGACGAGTTCCAGGTAGAGCTAAGAATAATATTGTATGTGAAAATCCCAAAATGTCGATGAATTTGTCTTCGTCTGATAAACGCGACGGGAATATATTGATACCGTATCCGCAACCAGACACCTGGTACGTTACATTAGATGCAACGTGCTATTTTAACGGGTAAGCTCTTTTCTATACACGTTGAAAATACCGAAACTACAATTATATTGTAATTATCAAATTGTGTTACTGATTACAGAAACCCTGTCAAATGTGAAATGGAAGAAATTTTAGTATCATTAGATATACGAACTAGGCAATGTGTTTTTCCTGGAAATTATCCCTGTGGCCACCACGGGATTTGTCAAGAAATACATCGAGATATCCTATACTATACGGCATGTAAATGTTTCGAAGGTCAGTTCACTGTTAAACAATTAAATACTGATTAAGTAATTTTTTCGCACATGTTAATCTGTGTTGTTATACAGGATATAAAGGATGGGGTTGTACGGATGCTACTAGTGCCAACCCAGAATCTTCTCTCCTTGTGACAACATTGATACTCACTTTAAGTAATGGTTTTTTTATACCTGCTATATATTTAGCCGTTAAGCGTGGCCTGTATACCGAGGGATTAGTCTATTTGGCAACTATGCTTTTTTCGTCTTTGTACCATGCTTGCGATCAACACGTTATGACTTATTGCGTTGCTAAATACGAAGTACGTATATTGTCTTGTGTTTTCTATGTATCATTTCGTACTTTTACTTTCGAATTAACACGCGCGTAATCTATTATTTCAGGTTTTGCAATACAGCGATTTCTTTTCGAGCATATTAGCATTTTGGGTGACACTCGTCGCGATGGCCGAAATACCAATTCGTTTCGTATCGTTATGCCATATGTTTGGAGTTTTTATCATAGCTTTTGGAGTGGAGTCTAACAAGACGGGCTTAGCTAGTATATTAGTACCTTTGGGAATGGGCATTATGATACCAGTAAGTAATCAGGATGAACAAAATCTATATGACTCAATGCTCAAATTCGTTTAATATATTTTCAGATGGGAGCGTATGCTTATCGTTGTTTCCAACTAAAAAAATGGAAAAAACCCGATCAAATTTCCAAGTTGTTAACAGGTTTAACATTGGCGATTATAGGGCTGTTGCTCTTCTCTTTAATTGAAACAGAAGCTAATTATCAGGTATATATCATGATATATTTTATATTGAATTAAAAGTTGTAATTTATACAATGAATGGTTCATACTTTTCAGTACGTTCACAGCGCGTGGCATATGATAATAGCGATCTCGTTAGTATTTCTTTTGCCACCATCGCGGTTGGAACAAGTCGGCTCATCGGGTAGCTCGTTCAGTGATGACAGCGAATTACTCGACTACAAAGATCCACCGGGCAGTCCAATTTTTACGGTGACCAGCGGCCAGGAAAATTTGGTAATCGCATCAAATTAAAAATTACGTTGAAGCTAAGGTAGGGCAAAGAAACCAAATATATACTATCGTTTAAGTTACTTGTGCCAAAAGAGTGTTCTAATTCCGTAAGCAAAAAAAGATAGATTATAGCATTACGATAATCAAAATTAGAAAACGGATGTACATATACAAGTATTATGTATGTGTACAAAAAATATTTATGTATAAATTTTATAATAGTTCCTAAGAGAGAATATGCTAGCGATATTATAGGGTAATCTATGCTCGATGTTGTATGTTAACATTGACCGGAATAATATACAACTACACGTTAACTGTACAAGCTGAGTGAACGTACAAATGGTGCTACTCTACTCTTACTTATTGATAGATCTATTTTTATACATTTCTTATTGTTGGAGTATAAACTGTCACACCGGTAAGTATACCATGAAGAATTCCTTGACCATTTCATCTGAGTCATTGTATGTAATTGTTGTTACGATTGGTGATAGATTATTAATATATAATTTTCTAGGATGATTCTACCAGTGCAGATACATTATAGTACTTAAATCTTATGCTCTCTTTTATTCATTAAATTAATTTATCTCTTTTAAGCATTCGTTTATAAGTGAATTAAGCACTTCTTACGTTTAAGAGTACAGAAATATAATTGCATAGATTACCCTATACAAATGCTATCAATGAACAAGACCCAGAAGTACTCGTTAATTACATTTCATTCCTTATTTTTGAAATATTTTATTCGATTGTTGAGTTGTTGTTAGTTATAACAAACTAATAATGTACCAGTACACGTTCTGTGTCACTACTATAACTTTGGGAATGTGAAAATATAGTATTATAGACAGGAGCATAGTTTGATCGTGTTACGTGTGCAATATTATAACATCTACATATATTTTTTAATTTAGTTACGTTTACAGTTGCGTAAGGGACCACCGAATATGAAAGGTACTAATAGCACATTAGGAAATGAAAGTATGAATGCTGTGCCTAAATACAGATAAATTATTCGGAATTAAAAAAAAAAATTCTTGCACAAAAGAAAACAATATTATATTAATTTATATTATTAAAAAATACTCTTCCTCATTTTCGCTATCATTTCAAAAGCTTGGAACGTACTTATGTACGTGGTAATTATAAAAGGCTGAAAAATATCTGAAACCATTATTATAAATGTTAAATATTCCCAAAGTTAGTTTTAATACAGAAGATAGACGTATAAATTAAAATACGAAATATATTTATATATACAATGTATTAATCTTACAATATAATAATTTTATTTCTTTACATTATGTGATACTAATTGCAAGATTTTTTTAATTAACGTTTTATTAACATATAGTTTTGAGATGTTTAATTTTTAATGATGATCGTTACTTCTTAAAATTCTACTACAACTTATATGAATTCGTCTGTACGTGGTGAATTACTAAAGTATATATTTACTTTAGTTACTATTCAAATACCTCATAATGTGTAAAGTGCCATCTGAGATTTCTCTTTCATCCTATGCCGATTATATTACAAATCTTATTTTTACACTATCGAAAAAAGGCAGGGTGATCGATGAGAAGGAATTCGCAATTCGTAAATCTTCGAAAAGATTTATGTATTCTACAGCAGGTTTTAAACGAAGGAAGATAGAGTGACGCGAACGGTAATTCTGAAAAGTACATTAGCGATATGAATCGTATTACACATAAGTCTGTCACAAATTCAGAAGATATGCATATAAATGATAAATAATATAATATTTCGTATTAAAATAATATGTAAGGGATCGAACATTCCATGTTATATCAAATTCATTAATATTTAAATCCGATACCCTACTAATATTTATTTTAAATTAGATATAAAACGACAAATACGGAAACGTTACGAATATAATACCCCGTCCAAAATTATAGCAATATCACCTTTCTGATAACGCAATGACATTGTTGAAATCTTTTTTAAGACAATTGTTTTCCAGTTTCTCATTCCATTTCCGATACTTCGAAGTTTCTGTTACAACAGCGTTCCGTTTGTATTGTGAATGTTAAACATCTTTCGTCTCTTGTCAATTACATCTAATACATGTTCATATTGTTGCAACACGCACCTAAAATCATGCATGATACGTCCTCTTTAGAGATACGAACGTAGAAAAGTTGTATAAAGAAAAGATGTTTGGCATAAATGAGTAAAATATTTATAAAAAAAGAAAGCCCCTATCATTTCAATAAATGTGTTTAAATAATTCACATCCTCTTACTTACTTTTCTATGTCACTTTCCCCTATCCAATCTATTGCATTTGTGATTACAGAATGTTGATTCTTCAAGTATTGGGAAATACATGATAAGTTAGCGTCACTATCAGTCTTTTTTTTCGACTGTTTAATCGCGTCGACGTAACAGCGTTCAATGTCATTGCTGAACATTACCCATACCTGAGAACGTATTATTAAAATAATAACATTACTCAATTAACGCTCGGCACACGTATGTGGATCTAATACCTGTGTCCACTTGTTACGCAACACTTCTTGTGAACTGTTTCTCTTTTTAAATCTTTGCAGAGCATAAATCCCCTCGATACCTTCTTCTGTATTCGTTACGTTCTCAAACATATCGTTAATTAAATTTATCACCATGTTTTCTAGCTGTAGAACCGTATACCTAAATTGCTTAATCTTTCTAAGCCAAATGGATCTTGTAACGTCGAATATAATATCACGAGCTATTATAATTTCATTTAAGCTTTCATAAAACAAAGTTTCAATTTCTCGCCAATATGCTTCGTAATCGGTCCCTTTCGGACCTCCAGTTAAACCAATTTTATTATTCCTATTAAAGAAAAGAGGAGTTACAAATTTATTTACTTGACATACTTTTCTATTTTTTAATACCTTCCGAACACGGTTAACGCTTTGCAAATTTCAATTACGTCGTGGCATCTTTGTTTAAAAATATCAATTTTATTAAAAACTTCTTGTCTGCGTATTTCCCATTTCTTATCATTACTGATATGAGGTATGAGATTAATCTCAAACTAAAAATGATGTTACGATGAACTGTTAATCAGGTACTAACGAATGAATTTGATTATAACGAGAAATATCTGTCACGGAGCATACATTATCATAAATGGTTTGATAATTGTCACAATAAAATATACATTTTTCCAACATCTGTATTCCTGCTTCGGGGTCTTTCCTAAGAGCAACATCCAGGTCAACATACTTTTTACACTGATGCATTATCTGTGAGCTCAGCTCTTCCCCATCGGCCATCGGGGTACCAAATATGTGTAAGATCTGTACCAAGCTAAACGAACTTCTGTAACCAAATTCCGTATCGCCTGTTTACCAAAAAACGTGGTGGTTTTGGAACCAGATCAGGAGCCTGATTCACAAACCAGATACACACCTGATTTGAGCCAGACATCCGAGTCTTATCGAGAGCGGTCAAGAGACATGATGCAAGATCCATGCCAGAAATGCATCAAATCTTCGCATCTCTAGTAATCTGTTTCATGATCCGTGACAAAAGCACACCAAACTTTCGTATTATCAATATAATAATAATACAATTGTATGCGACAATCGGTTTTCATGTGATTGTACAACTGTATGTGTCGATGAGTCGATCGTTTCATTTCGCCCTACTCGTTGATAAAATCTAGAGGGAAGAGTTAAAAATAAGAATTGTACAATTCTCAGATACCTACCACGTGGTAGGTATCTGAGACGAAAACTACATTTATACAAAAATAATAACACCTAATCGGTGTTAGGGGAAACGTTCTCCTCGCTGTGCTCCGGTTAATCCGTCGCTGTACAATGTGTACAATTTGTGCTGATATGACCTCGCGAGCCAAGCTTAATAGTCGCGCGTGTTACACTTGCTTTCGAGCGAGCGGTGTCAACGGTCGCCACCTGGCGGCCGCCCGCGGAAACGGGACTCGCGCGACCATTGCTGGTGCACAAAATTTTATGTTTACATTATTTTTCAATAAATGTAGATGATTTTCAATTTCTTAGACTATACAGGGTGTCCCACGCAACTGGTACAGGCTGCAGCTCCTAAACGATTAGGAATAGAAGAAGATGTTATAAGAAAAAGTTAAATGGTATCAGACGGTGCATAATATGCATCTAATTTTATGCACAAAGTGCATCGGTGCATAAAAGAAATGCAACTGCAACTTTTTTTTAAATTGAAACATACGTTTTTTATTGCACCAATCGATGCACTTTTTTATGCTCTACATAACAGTACTAACATACTTAGGCTCTAAACTTATTCATTGGGAAATTATTTGCTATGATTGGACTATTATATCAAATGTTCGAACGGTCCTCCATTACAGTCCAAACACTTTTCCATCCGCTTCTTGACGTTACGCAGTACATTCCTGATGTTCGTTTCCGTAATTTTGGATATTTCTTCCTGAATGCGCTGTCGAAGCTGCACAAGATTAGTAATTAGTCAAGAAGCGGATGGAAAAGTGTTTGATTCGAACATTTGATGTAATAGTCCAATCATATCAAATAATTTCCCAATGAATAAGTTTAGAGCGTAAGTATGTTAGTACTTTTATGTAGAGCATAAAAAAGCGCATCGATTGGTGCAATAAAAAACGTATGTTTCCATTTTAAAAAAAGTTGCAGTTGCATTTTTTTTATGCACCGATGCACCTTTGTGCATAAAATTAGATGCATATTATGCACCGTCTGATACCATTTAACTTTTTCTTATAACATCTTCTTCTATTCCTAATCGTTTAGGAGCTGCAGCCTGTCCCAGTTGCGTGGGACACCCTGTATAATAAATGTCAGACGAATTCAAATAAATATGCATTTGAGTCCAGAGGCACAGCAGCCACATTTTGTACAAATTATTCTTTACTTGTTAGTTTTCATGTATTTGAGTCTTAATAAATAAGGTAAAATTACAATTAACAAATAATTATTCTATAAAATATTTCACATAAATAAGTGTGACATAACCAACATCTGGCACAAATCGTGCATTAGATTGCGCCTGATCAAGCGCACGCGGAAATTTGGCATGGTTCTGGCACGGAGCTATTGCTCTTGATCAGGTATTGCAAGCTCCGATCCACATTTGATACGTATATGCCTTCGAAATCGGGAAATGATAAGGCTCAAATCTGCCACCAATGTCTGCGACCGCCTTTGGTGCCGTTTTGGCACCAATTTGCAGACGGTCGTAGCATCTGTATCAAGTTTGGCGACAAGTTGCATCAAAAAGTCGATGTCAGATGCCCGCTCTAATCTGCTTTTGCAGACTGTGCCGATAGGGTTGACATAATATTTCCATATTACTTCTAAAGATAATTACAATTTTATATATACGTTCATTTAATCAGTTCATTAATAACTCATTATTCGTACATTGTTGAATAAAATGGTGACTCGGTCCAGATAAATAATATTAGTAGCAACGCGTCCGTCACAGAATTCTCTGCATCCTCTGGAATTTTTAAGTCTTTACAGAAGTCGCGTAATACGTTCAAGTATGTTAAATTGGATGATGATTCTTGTAATCCTCTATCGATTTGCGCCGTTAACTCGTTTAATTTGCGTGCAGTCGGAGAATTCAAATTCTCCAGTATATCGATGATTAATCGAACTTCCGGATTAAGAAGTTGAGTTCGTAAGTGATTAAAGTTTGAATCTATAAAAAATTGTAAGATACATTTTTCTATCAGTCTGATACCAAATGAAACAGATGAAAATGAATAGATAATTAGGAAACTAACGCTTTGCTTCCCAGTAATTAACTTCATCCTGTATATTCTCAATTTTCTGCCTTGTCGATCCTACCATTGCTCTACGAATTTGTCGAATCCAGAACCATACTACTTTGTCTAATCTTTCCATTAATTTCCGTTTAGACTCATCTTCTTCAGACAAAGCTGTCGTTTCATTTGCTCCCAATAAAAAATAAATAGTCTCTCTCGATAATTCCGAAACGGTATGAAGAAGACGTTCCTTTGGTACGTATAACGTAGTCAGACTCAGTGGTTTATAAATCTCTTCCATTAGGAATATAATAAATTGGTGTAAGTTTGAGAAAATATCGTTTCTTAAAACTGTTCGTTATGGAAAATGCGAGGAAGAAGAATAGAAAGTAAAACTGTATAAAAACTAAAGAAATTGCATGCACACAAATTTTTATCGGATACATGATGCATAATCGTCACTGTGGAGAACACTTGGTGCATACATATTTTCCACAAATTTCAAAATGTTGCTCTTGACATTATTGCTGACGCTCCCGAATGAAACGGTGTTCAAAAAATTTTCTGGCGTATAAATTTGCCACGGGGATCTTAAGAAATATGTAAATCCCGTGGATACGTGCGTTGCAACATTTAACGTAGCGTTTAATTCATTTTTTTCGAAGAAAGTACTTAGCACGGTGTGCGATGGATTTTTAAAATACTCTTTAATTGTATCATTGGATTGTTCATTCCATCCAACTTTTGGGCAAGTATACATCGTCAAATCTTTTACGTGGTTTACCTAAAAATATGTTTGAACAAAAACAATTGTGTTTGAATAAAAATTATGGCACCTATGTGTCATGTTTCGTACGGTTTAAAAAATCGCGCCAATTCGATGAACTATAAAAAATTGTTAGATTGTCTGAAGCTGAGATGTTTTGTTTTAATCAAGTATTCAATAAATCACTTGGGTGGCCAATATTTGAAAATACTATTAGACCTATTAAAATATAGTTACTTGATGATTAAAGTGATGATTATTACAATTGATTATTCGTAATACTGAAGTTAAAAACAAGTACACGTGATTCACGTTTTATCTGTCTATCTACATATATTTGGATGTCGAGAAAGTATAAATATTTTCTAATGTAGAATTATCTCGATGCACTCGACTGGTATAATTCCTCGTTCTGTACCAAAGAATTCTTCATGAAGCCAGGCAATTATCAATCTACAGTAAGTGGACAGTTGCGTACTGCGAAGATAGTGCGATTTTGACCAGTGATAAACATTCGCACACCGTTAGATCAGTGGGAAGGTTAATAAATCACAAATTATTGTACGCGGTCTTATATGCGCTTACATCTTTCGTGTAGTATCACGCGTTTCGTAGTTTCAAATAATAGTTCAATAAGAGCTGACTGAAGAGTATTAAAATAGTCTTACTAAGATAATTAAATCTTCCTCACTGAACACTGGTTTCTCGGGTTCTACAGGTAGTTCCTCTTCGACTTCAGGTGATTCTAAGAGACATATACTTAAATTATTGCTTCATTTGTGTAAAATGAATCTATATCTTGTGAACGATTAATCAGAATCAATCTTTTTGAAATTTTCTCACTAAAATTCAGTAACTTCCAATATTTCTTTTATGCGTTTATCTGCTTCAATTCAGTTCTTTTACCTTGGCGCCCAAAATCTTCTTCGTCGGTGTCCATATCTAAAAATTCCCGATGACTGTCTATCATTTTCTCTGCTTTCTTTAAAGTATCAGACTTTTGTTCTTTTTTTCCACTCATATTGAATTGTTTGC
>SMSR01014558.1:0-10951 GCA_019453355.1 Ceratina japonica | reverse complement strand
CTCCGGTTAAGTGGGTCGGCCGGCCAGCGGAACCGAAGATCTCTCTCTCGGTTTTCCCAGGTAAAATTCTTGTTATCAGCTGGTGGTGGTGGTGGTGGTGGCTCGACCAAGCCTTTCTAGGGCTATCTTTGTCGCGATCTACGCATAACGTATCCGCTCTCTCTCTCTCCCCCGCCATAATAAATCTTGCAGCTTGTAATTAAGATAAGAAACAGTATAGGAATACGTCTGGCAAGAATTTTCGTGGTTGAATAATTAACGAAAACGCCCGATAAATCCGGCGCGACTCGTGATGAATGTCTACTACGACGTTATTTATTCGCGAGACGGGCATGCGAATGCCTAATTAACGACGACGCAAAGCGCGCGCACTCGGCATGTTTGCTTTCGTTTCGCTAATCTATATCTCTTCTGACTGCGATTTGCATCGGGAAATGGGTCACAGCGAGTTGTTAAAGATCGATTTAAATTCGCATCATCGAGCAGAGTCTCGATCGGCTCGTTGACGGGGGGGTTAATCGGAGGAAGGCAGAGGCAGGTTTGCAAATGCAATTTACCGACGTGAGACTAGAAACGCGAAAGTATTTCCGCTCGGCGCGCTGGTAAGAAGTTGAACGGATATTACGAGCTACAAGAAGTTATCCCGGCCTAATCAGAGAACAACAGTTGGAAACAGCAGCTAAGGAACTATATAGTAGGGGGGCACGGCCAAAACGCGTTTCAACCGACTGGAGAACTGAATGGCAAACTCGCAGTTCCGTGGCGTGAATTTCAAGTTCAGTTTCCCGGCTCTGCAACGTTTACATCGCTCGAATATTATCTAAGGAGAATGAAACAGAATAAAATGCGTTTACCAACAACGTGTTTCTCGAAACTTTAGTGTAATTACGAAGACGATCCAGAAGAAGCTGATCACGAAATTATTTATTGCAAGCTTCAGGTATAAAGTGACGTCGTTCGAGGAACGCTTGGATCGCTAGTCTATNCAAAGCGCGCGCACTCGGCATGTTTGCTTTCGTTTCGCTAATCTATATCTCTTCTGACTGCGATTTGCATCGGGAAATGGGTCACAGCGAGTTGTTAAAGATCGATTTAAATTCGCATCATCGAGCAGAGTCTCGATCGGCTCGTTGACGGGGGGGTTAATCGGAGGAAGGCAGAGGCAGGTTTGCAAATGCAATTTACCGACGTGAGACTAGAAACGCGAAAGTATTTCCGCTCGGCGCGCTGGTAAGAAGTTGAACGGATATTACGAGCTACAAGAAGTTATCCCGGCCTAATCAGAGAACAACAGTTGGAAACAGCAGCTAAGGAACTATATAGTAGGGGGGCACGGCCAAAACGCGTTTCAACCGACTGGAGAACTGAATGGCAAACTCGCAGTTCCGTGGCGTGAATTTCAAGTTCAGTTTCCCGGCTCTGCAACGTTTACATCGCTCGAATATTATCTAAGGAGAATGAAACAGAATAAAATGCGTTTACCAACAACGTGTTTCTCGAAACTTTAGTGTAATTACGAAGACGATCCAGAAGAAGCTGATCACGAAATTATTTATTGCAAGCTTCAGGTATAAAGTGACGTCGTTCGAGGAACGCTTGGATCGCTAGTCTATCGATGTAGTACATACTACCAGGAGAATATTCGTCAGGTCGCGCGAGTAATTGCCGGAAGTTGGACGCTGAACGAGGCATTAATCTGAAACCTTTCTCCTAATTGCTATTCCATCGGTTTATAAATTTACGATTTTAGTTTTCGGGCCAGGCTGGTGGAACGTTTCCAACAACAGGTTCTTTTAATACAGTTGCTTCGGGGACGACGCGTGTTTGATAGTGTCTCCGACAAATATTTGTATAATTTTATGATTTGTGGACGGGGGAGGCGTAACGTACATTTAAGCGAGTACCTATCAGCAGCAAAGGTATTAGTGCTTTTAGTATTAATAACTCAATTCGCTAGATTAAATTTTGTACGGCTAATTTGGTAGTTAATCAAATTAGCAAGTCGGAGTTCGGTCCTCGCACAGTTTCCATAATAGCGACGAATTTCCCTGTTTATGTCACTGACCATTTCGCTAAATCCACAGAACAATCCTACACGCCGCAAGCAGTTTATATCGATCTTATGAAATATAACCAAATTCTCTGCGGAACTATTGTCGTTCCGCGTTCGTATAACAATAATTATTCTTCACGAGCACAAACGTTATACACCATTGTTTGCGCACGTATGTAGAACTCGCTAAAAGCAACTGTTTGCTTCTTCGTTATACCCGTTATCCGCGTTTAATTCGTAATCCTAATTGGATTTTTAATGCGGATCTTTCAACGTGAATCTCTTCTTTTATAGAAAACGTTTCTGACGCTAATTTAAAAAATGAAATTAATCGACGCGTTCTTCGTGTTTTCTGCAAATCCAATTTTTTTCTGCCCGCAGTTTATTAATAATCACGGTCGAGCGAAATAGTGTCCGAATCGCGTGCATTTAATTAACGCGAATCGCGTTGTTTGAATCAACGTTTCCACCGTCCGGGCGCGTAAAAATTTCACGCTCAACGGTACCGATTCTACGATCGTGTTCACGGGCGAAGTGCATTTTCAGTCACGGCGCGGCTCGTCACGTCGCACTCTCTCGGTAAATGCATTTTTCATGAAAAAATCTACTCTTGTGACGACCTCCTTACCGCCTGCCCTTACCGTGTCAGTTCGTTCTTCGGTAAAAACTACTACTGAAAGAACGAACGCTCGTTCGCGACTGCAATTTCTATCGACAACGAATAACCCGGAGCACCGAAATTGTTCGTCGTTCGTCGTGCGATTATTGCCGGACGCGGCACGCGACACACGATTCCGATCGTATCGATTTATAAAGTGTTAAATAGTTTTTTAAAGTGTTTATAATAAATCTTTCGAAACGACGAGTAGACCTGAGCGTCTCGGCCTGGACGTACTACTAGTACTACTCGTACGAAGCTCGTGTCCCGCGTCACGTGTCCGGCGTCCCTTATTAAGTCCACCCTTCGGCCAGAGGAATATGATCGATGGCCGGGTTACGTTTTCATCCGCGCGGAACCGGTATCCGACCGAAACCGAGTGGACGTCGATGCCAGCAGTACGCCAGGGGAAACCAATAAAACACACGTGGCGATAAATCGCGCGTGGCCGCGCGGGCGTCATTGGCCGGGCAATAATGGGCGCCTCGTGGCCGGCCAGAGCCGTCTTGCAGCCGGAAACCGAGAAGGGTTACTTATTTCAGGTACTCGCCCCGTTCGCCGTTCGCCGTTCGCCGCGCGTGTACGTACCGCGCCGAGAGTCCGGTGGTAACGGTTGCCCGCTCGCTCGTTCGCTCGCTCGCTCGCCCGCCCGGAAGCAGCCCGAGCCACTGGTTGATCTATCGCATGTCGTTCTAACCTAGTGTGCTGCTGCTCCTGCTGCTGCTGGCCCTTGCGAAACTGGTCACCACCGCTATACTCGATCGACGACCTACCTTATGTACCGCCATCGGTCCAGGTATTATATGTACTTACCGCCCGTCCTCTGCTATACTCGCTCGGCGTAATTGGAAAATCAGCTTGGTAATCACTTTACATCGTCCGCCGTTTCGTCCCGACAGATTATTTTAGAATCGACGTGCGCGCGCGAAGCGTTTTTATAATCATTTGTTCGAGGAACGTTTCGTACGTACGCAACAACGGTTTAATTAATGCGCGTAAGCGAAGGAATTTCGATGCAATTATTTTCGTTCGCGTTTTCCTGTCTAATCCCGTTAGCGATCTCTTTCGGACCGTTTCGTTTGAATATAACTGCGATACGCGCAGAGAGTCGTGTGTTTCGACGGTTCGAGCATGGGAAAACAATTTTTGGCGAGGCAAGAAAATTGAAACAGGGAAGAGTACCTAATTTCCGCGGTTAACCTTTCAATTACCCGGTGTTTTACGGATGAACATTGTTTTTTGCGTTTTCGCCGAGCGAAATTGCGAGCCCGGGCTCGCGGCGCTCCGGGCTTTCGACCTATTTCGAAGCTCGAGCATTGTACGGCTTGCGTACGAGAAATGCATGAATGAAATGCTTAAAGCAGATGCACCGACGGATCGACCGGCACCACCACCTCGTTAATATTATTCCGTAAGTAGACGACACTTGTTCACGAACAAATCCACGCCGGACGTATTGGAAGCAGAAGAAGAAGAAGAAGTTGTCCGCGCGTGGATCGGCTCCAAATCCGTCGAACGCGTCATTTCGACGGTGTTTAATTTCGATCTCGTATAATCCGGGAGGACTGTCTTTCCTTTCTTCAATTTTTAATTTCCTCGAGAGGTTTTTCGCGATCGTTGCTTTCGAGCTGTAAGAACCGGTTCCGCCGCCAAACGTGTCTCATCTTCCGTTAGCGTGTCGACCGCTCCGTTTGTCCTCCGCGTCTCTTTGTCGATACGAATCAAGGAAAATACCTTAATCTTCCGTCAAAGAGAAATCTTGAAAAAATATTCACTTATCTCCTAAACGAATTATTTTACTAAAAGATGTCGTCGAGATTAAAGAGAAGATTCGCTGTGCGGCACGTTATTTCGTACAAAATTATGCGAATTATTTGAAAGAAAAATTTCACGGTAAAGAAATAGGGTAGTAGCCGGCGACTCGGCCATGATTTAATTCTTTGAAGCTAAAGGTGAGAGATTCCTCCGGATTAAAGTTACACATTGGTGAGTTAGTCGAGAGCGAGAGAAGATAGCAATTTCAAGCCTCTTACGGTGCGAGAGATAAGTGGCTACTTTGAACTGAAATAAGAGTTGAGAAAGTTCGCCGGACATCTCTCTCTTGAGCTGTTCGCAGAGAGAACTCTTTCCACGGGGACTTTACGAAACTGTCAACTCGATAAATACAAAACAGGTTATTTGACATTCGGTACCGGATCATAATCCGTTTGGAAAAACGGTTTATAACTCTCGAACAGCGGTACTCGAACTTCGCTAGTGATATTCCTGACCTGAATTTAGAATATGCTTTCGTTTCGGACGAACTCCGTTCTGTGTGTTTATCCATCGTCCGACTCGTTGATCGATCAGAGTTCGATCAAAATTTCATGTAACTATTTCTCCTCTACTTCGATCCCTTTCACGCCGCGCGAACTAGGTCGTCGTCAATATCAACGACTCATTAACATAGCTGGACACGACACATCTGCGAACAGCATATTATGCCACAGCCGCAGAAGGAGCTTAATTAACGCGTACTACATCTCGATTCGTTTTCTCGCACCGACGTTTCGACGTTACGTCCGATTCGACTCTATATCTGCCTCAACGGTCAGCGATCAATTGATTTTTTACATCATTTGATGTATGAAAAATTGTGAAACGTAATGCTGCTCTATCGTCGTTCTAATCGGAAACATATTACGCGACAATAATTAGATTATTGATCCGGAGACCGCGTACGGTAACGTTGCGTTCTCGTAGACTAATCAGGAGAACGGTGCACAGCCCGAGTTTTTCTCTCGGTGAAAAATGATCCAGCGCGCCGCATAGGGGAATGTACTGTATTCATCGACAATACCACTTTCTCGTGGACGACGACGACTCTGTTCCCCGTTCCGTCGTGAATTGTTACGTACCCTCCGGAACGCGAACGTCGCGATAGATCGGGCATTCAGAAGTGCATTATGTCGGACAGCAGGCGATGAAGAAGCGACGCGAGGTCGCAGCCCGCAATGGATTGCGACCGGATCATTATTCATCCGCGTTTTATATGCATTATCCCCTCGCATCGCATCGCGGCTGGCTTTTCGGCCCGAAGGGCTCGCGCGCTCCTCCTCCTCCTCCTCCTCCTCGTGTTTACGAGCCTTTCAACCGAAATGGAAAATGTCGAGAATTCGCCAAAGTGCCCGGGCACAAAACTCGCCGCCGCCGCTGCCTCACCGGCGAAAGCAATCTGCGACGCTCACGTTGCATCGGGAATGGCTTCCGCTTTCGGCACTTGGCCGCGGGCAGCTCGAACCCTCTCGCTCCCGACGCGGCGCGGGTCTACGGAATCTGACAGGATTTCCGGGAGTTTCGAAGCTCGGGCGAGCGCGAAACTTGCCGTGACGAACTTTGAACCTGACACTTCGTCAGCACCGATTTCGATATTTTTTTGTTGTCGCGTCCCTTTTATTTCTGGCCAGATGGAACGTGCCCCGGGAATGCTCGCGGAAAAATCTATGGTGTCCACACCACGTTGTTCCGAACTTGTCGGCCGCCGCCGTCGTCAATGACACCTGTGACAGTCGTAACTGAAGCTTCGATTTGCGTGACACGCCCGCAGCCCAAACACAGCTATTTCGGCTTTTTCCACGGTCCGTGTCCTTCGTAAACCGCGAGGATCGTCCGATTAAATTTCAAACGACACATAATTAATTAACAACTTTCTTTTTTAGAAAATCTGTATTATTGCCAATAACTTGTCTATTCTATTTTTTTTTTTTTGTATCGGTCGACGTCCTTCGGGCCGATACATGCATTGACACTCAAATTATGGCCGACGTTCGTTCGGACAGACGATGGAAATAGCTGGCCGACACGTCGCCGGTTGAAACAACATTGGCCGGGCCGGTAATTTAAAATAAATACTGTACAGTCGAAGCGCGCACGTTCCTCGCAAATTCACAATAACGTCATAACGAATCGAACGTCGCGTGTCGTTTCGAATGCCGCCGCCGCCGCGCCGGTCCGCGCGCTCTGTCCACTTTAATGGCTTTATATTTGCGTGCCGGCAATAAATTTCAATTCAATTGTATGTTTACAAAAGTTGTCATATATAATTGGAATTCTAGTAGAACGGGAAGAATTACGGACGGGAGGAAGGGAGGAAGGGAGGGGTCGGCTCGGACCTGTTGGGAAATCGTAAATATACTATATGATCGTGATGATCGACCGAAACTCATTGCGGAGTTTATTCGAGTGTACCATCGATTTCTGTAGAACACCGAGGTGTTGGCTAGTGGACGATTGCCGTGGCTGGCTCGTTAAACGATGTACGCGAAGGGATTTTATACGATGACTTTCTTCTGTATACCAAAGTATCTGCAGTGCACGTGCGACGCGCGACACTCGTATATAGATCGGCGATTCCACTGATAGCGAATAAAATTCTGCTGTGCGACGAACCGGCGACGGTCGACTAAAACCGAGGCCGGTCATTAAAAATTATCCGGGCCAGATAAGCGCAATAATATAATTTTCTCGTTGTCGCAGTACGGTGGACCCACGGGGTGCCCGCGCGGCTTAAGCAAATTCATTCAAATTGCGGAAATATGAGAGTTTTAAGATTGTAAATTGCATTAAGCGGTGATTACGGGCTCGCCGGCTACCAGGAATGACGGTAAACGGCTGTTTGCCGTTGCCCTTTCCCTCTTCGGCGGGTGCGCGCTATTGCCGATGCAAATAAGGAGATACGCGGTACAAATTGTTCAAACAACTTCACGGCGGCCGTTAACGCCCCCCCGATTGGCTCGCTAACCCGTTCAAATTTCACGTTGCGATTTTATCGCCGCCGCTGCTCCGCACAACTTGCGTCCGAACCGTGATCCGAAGACGGGCCGTCCGGGAATCGCGTCGTGCACTTTTCCGACCGATTTTCATTCGGTTCGTGCGATTGCCTCGGGAAAAACCCGCGGAAACTGCGGCAGCCGGCGCAAATTTCTTGTTCGAATACGCCAATCAAGTGTATTTGATTTAAACGATTTATTCATCATTTTTGTATATGTTTCGAGCAATTTGACGAATAGACATAAACTAATAAATAATAAATGTTTTATTTTGCAGAGAAATCTGGTGTCCACTGATGATGCAACCAGCAGCTGGTACGTTCGACGGGGTTCCTGCGACGAGCGATGAACGAAGGGAACCGTAAGTAGTACGACCAACGATAAGTCGGACGTAATTTTTGCGTGAGCGCGGCGCGTAAATTATCCGATAAAAAAGTGTGAATCGTCCGCGATGCGTGTGTCTCTGTGAAATTTCGGTGATAATTAGAGAGCGAGCAAACGAGCCTGTGGAGAGAGTAGAAATTGCGGCGCAGCGGTAGTTTACATCGTCGGTAGACGTTTTTAATCTCGTGTTAGCAGCGGGTTCCTGCAACGCGAGATTAAGTACGCTAGTTAGCAAGCCGATGTTTGCTAATGCGAGAAAGATTCGAGGTTCACCCCCCTTCTTATCTTTTTCTACGTCGCGTTGTTTCCCATTAATTTCCAATTAACCGACTCGGTCGTGCGTAAAGTAGGCGACGCGCTGTTGCGTTCTTGGAGGAACGCGATGTCGACTTATAGACGAGTACGATTAATTCGAAATTTTAATTTCCAAATTTTCTCTCGACGAAGAAACGTTTTCCACGGTTTTCGGCGGTGCCTTCTCGTAAATCTCTATATTCAATCATTTATAACACCGGAGTGGAAAGAGAGCATTTTCTAGACTTCGTAATATGATTTAGGTAAAAATTTTTTTCACCAGCATTTACGTGAAACGTGCATTCGGCTCTCGATCGATTTCCTTATAAATCTCAGGGGATGAAAAAGTAGAATTGCGAAAACCCGGGTTTTGCTCGAAGGAAGAATAATTTGCGTTCGACATCTGTTTCGCGTGTCCGAAACGAGCGGGGGTGGTTATCTCGAAAATGCGATGCGATGCGCAGCCCTGTATAGGTCGCCGGGCGTTGATTATGATCGTAAATAACAATCGGCTACTATACGGTATCGACGTTCACCCGATGTCGTTCGGTGATGCATGCGTGTAAGCACGCGTTGCCACCGGATTCACGAGCACCGGTCCCCGCCAGCTAAAACGCCAGGTGGGAGATTTACCTATCAATCATAACCGTCTACATTCTACATATATTCGGCATGGCCACGGTTAACGGACCTGTAGCCGTTTCTCGTCCACGCCTACAGAGTTTATTTCCGCGTCGGCCTGGCTGGCTTTGGCAGCCCGAATTTCATTAACACCGGCCTGCTCCCCGTTACCTCCGACTCCGACCCCCGCGCGTTTCAACGTTTTCCCTCGGCTTCCTCCCCCGTTTCTCCTCGCGTTTTACAATTAGTTCGCTACAGATTTTATGCACTCGTATAAAACTTGGACGTGGAAAGGAAGACGAGAAGACGTACACGGTATCGGAATCAAATAAATGTCGCTTTACATTTAATTCTTCGGTATAAAGATCGTCTGCGGTTTAATAAAATCATAGACGGGATAGAAAACGGTTTTGTAAGACACGTTCCCGACTCTACGAGATCACCACTTGGTTACAAGATTTAGAGCGCGACGTATTGTCAAGGGAATTTGTTCGAAGAACCGCGCGTAGTAGAAGCTCCTTAGTCTCCTAGATTCGAGGCGCATAGTTCTCATAACTTCGCAACTGTGATTAGAGTTTATCTACGTCGAAGTATTTTGTAGAGATATCACACATATTGTGTTGTCTATCAGGCTATACGAGGAGACGCGGCGATGTCGCGGTATCTTGCGCCTGATTAAAGGGTAACCGGGTGAGAGCGAACTCTGATACCGAGTAAGTATCGCGAGTTCCTCGACGATGTAACAGGGTTAAACACTCTACTTGCACAAATTTCATCTTTGTCTATCCGTATCAAACTACGACTGATTCAATCGTTCTCGTTTCGTTCTCATTAATTAATCATATTTCAGCTCGCTTAATCGCGAAATGGTATACTGGTACATTGGCGGGTGCGCAATTAGACGGGCGAAAGTTCTCGGCCCGTACACGCGTGTCCTAACAGAGTTATTATAAGTAATTTCGACTACGGTCAGTTTCGATATCGGACGTGACTTGTAACACGGTATCGGCGATGACCAGGCCAGATGGATCGGGTGTACGTGTAACGGTCTCCGGACTCGGAATTTCGGGTATTTGCCAGATTACCGGCTCGACCGCGCGACGCCGATTGCACGCAAATTTTTACTGTTCGGAAACCGAGACTCATATTCGACGCGCCACGGACGCCAGGATAAACTGTTTGATCCATTATGCATCAAGATTTAACCCCGATGAACGCCCGGCAGACGGAAAAAAAAATTGCTCGCCACCCGCTTCACCATCACCATCTCCCCGATCGCCGTTTAGATCCCGCTCTTTTTTTTTTTTTTTCTTTTTTTGCTGCGCGCGAGCCATTGGGTCAACAACCGCTTTTCCGCGTTATACGGCTAATATAAAAAGCGATAAAGCATGGAGAGGTCGATTTGTGTGTGTGTGTGTGTGTAGAGTTAATGAAGGATGAACGAGAAACATAACGACTCCTGAAGGCGGTCGAATCAATTGCGATAGATCGGATCCGAAACGGAAATTGAATTTTATTCTGAAACTTTGCTTTATAGTATAGATTATTCTATTAGAGAGAGAATTTCCTAAATTTGTATTTCTCTCGTTGGCGCGCGCGAAATTGGAGTGGCGGCGATAAGTATTTATTAGTTCGAACGGCCGGTAGGGAAATTGTCGTTTGAAAAACTCGATACCTCGGGCGCGGCGGGTGCGCAATTAAATGTTTTCCGGCTAACGGAGACACTCGCATCTGGTGAGAACATAAAAATAGTTTTAATTAGAGCTGTTATATCGCGTGGAATCGCGATGGCCTGCCTTGAAACAGGGCGGAATACTATACCGAGGTCGAAACGCGAGTCCAATCAACGTTTGTGGAGTGTGCAGTTCCCCTCCCATATACCTATCGAACGTTATGCGTCGGTTATCAAAAATTTTGTAAACGGTTTACGGTCGACGCGAAGAGTTCGTTTCGCCGTCGTAGATATGCCCACCCCGCGGCATTCGCCGAATCGTGAATCGTGAAACGTGATTAACGAACGATCATTATATTCGAACGTCAGTATTAAATATTAAAACTATACGGGGCGTTCTGCGGTATCCTTGTTGTGAGCAGTGATGATGATCGTCTTTCCCAGTTTGTTTCACACACGTA
>SMSR01014557.1:191730-205174 GCA_019453355.1 Ceratina japonica | reverse complement strand
TGACCGTGCTCTGATGACCGGAGGAATACACCCCGTGTATTCAATCGTTGACCTCGTGTTACTATTTTATTAAATGAGACCGAGTATAGCAATCTCCATATTCATACCAGCAGTCTTTATAAAATCGACTCTGATGTTTCATATTTAAGTTCGAACCACTTTTGCAATTTTGATAAAAGATATTAAAATGGAAACGAAATTCGTTGCTAAAATCGAAGGATTAACCCAGGATAATCTGTGCCTTGTTTATCGACTTTGACGTTAGGCAAGTGTCGAACAGAAGGACGGTCCTCTGGTTCGTTTAACTAAAAGGTTCCATTTTAATCAGGAGCTAACACTTTGTCCGTTCTTAGCCTCCTCTTTCGTCTTTGAGCCTTCCAGTTCCCTTCGTTCGGTGTATTCAGATTTTCAAGTTTCTCAATTAACCCGATCTCCACCGAAGCCTTTGTATTGGCCGGATTCGATAAAGCCGCGGTTAACCGACTTAAATTTCTAATTTAATTCTACCACATCGAAACTACATGTAATCTAACTATTACTTTTTTTAAGAGCTTCGAAAGTTTTGCCAAACGAGTGAAAAATAATTGAGAAACACGGGAGGATGATTTGCAACTGAACGAAATGGTAGATCGAAACGAGCCAGCCGATGTGCAGCTAGAAATCGGTTGCTAGTTAAACTCGCGTAAAATATCGGTCGAACGAAACTTCGAGGCAGCCAGTTTTGGCAATCTCGGCCGGGAACGCTTGTTATGTTAAATAGCAATACTTCTCGAGATGTAACCGATTGCAGTTGCACTGTCTCCGCGGTTTCGTGCATTGTGCAACGTCTACGTTCCCAAGTTAAGATCGACTCCGCGTTATAACTTTCCCGAACGATGCGACGCGACTGCTGCCTGTATTTGTGCCCGGGTTCGCGCGCCGCTACCACCGACTGTTAGTAAAATGTCGAAACGGCTTCTCAAACGTACGCTCCTAACCGTAATAGCAGTTGCCCGTGCCTGCATTTTCGTAATCCCGATACTTGTACAACCGCATAAATATTTCGAAGTCAAAAGTAAAAGCTACAAAATATATTTCGGGTGTCCACAATATTTTTGTTGAAAAATCTCGCGTCAATGGAAATTGATTAATTTGGAAACGCACCTCGCTTCGTGAACAGGAGATTGTTTTTCCTCGGCTCTCCTGAGGGATCGGGCATAATTCGTCATCGGAGCACGTTGATCCAGCTTGAGAAGCTCACGTATCGCAATGTAAATGAACGTAACCGGCAGGGAGGAATGACCAGATCCCGGGTAAAGGTTAAATCGGAAAGGGACGGCAGTTACGCCGGTTCTAGATAGCAGCTACCCCCGACGCGATCCAACGGCATTTCGCTGTCTCGTTTCACGACCCTTCTTGCTCCCGAATTCTCGTCTAACCCCACGAAGCTTAGCTTAACCCCGAGACGCCACAAGAGGCAATTAACCTTCCGCCCACCCCTTTGCTCGCGTTCCACCCTCCGTTTGCCGGTTTCTACCGGTCTGTCTCTTACTGTTGCCAGTCGTTCCGTTTCAGCTGTTCCCAACCCCCCTGCTCCTGAGGTCCACGGGCGTTTACCCTCCCCTCGCTGTTGATATCCTACCAGGAGCATCCGCATAATCATGCTCGATTCCTAATGCTAATTAGAGCCCCGCGCTGATGCCCCAGCAAGTACGCATTGACCCCTCAATCCCCCCCGTCACCTTCGGAACCGCGCCACGCCTCGTCCCGCTTCGGTACATTTCGCTTCATCCCGTCTCGTTTCGCGTTTACGAACGACAGGAAAAATATGGACTGATTGTGAGGGGAAGGATATGGAAAGGGGGGTACGTCGCAAGAAAACAAGAGAGATTATGCGCTATCATGAACGAGGAATGACGAAGCTGCTAGATAATCGATCGAGTCGGCCGCTTTGATCGCCTAATTGCTTCTGCCGGCTTGCCACTGTGTGGCACGTCGGGCTCCCGGAGCAATTGTTGCGTTACGGTGGCAGCCGTTAATTAACGCGATTCGACGACTCCTTTTAATAAAATTAGCCCAACGACGGGCAGCTGACGGGATCGTTTCGCTATCGGCCGCGAAAATAAATCGGGAGCAGTCGACGATTTTATCGCGTTTCATGGTGGTTAGTTGTACGCATCACGTTAATTGACGCCTGCCATGCGGCGGCAGGTGAGCGGGGCCGCAAAAAAGGGGCGCGATAGAGAGGATGCGCGACCGTTCCGCGGCCGGGGAAGAAATCGGCGATCGCTAAAGGCAACTGGTTCTCCAATTTTTTGCATAACCGCGATTAAAAGTATTTCATGGGCTTTTTACCGGCGGCCGTGACTCATGAATCATTTCTTAAGCGGAAATTAATGAAACCGGCGTTCGATCGTTTATCCCTAGAGGAGTATGCGTGTGATAGTTCTTATGAAATAATAAAAAAAAAAGGAGAGAGAGAGCGTGGAGTGTCTTCCATCGTTGGAAATATTTTCAAAAACTCGTCCATCGCCCGATGTGCCGATGAGACTTACCGATCACGTGTACCGTAGATGATTTGCACGAGTCCCGATTGCAATTGCTACGCATTACCAATTGGATTCCTTCGGCGTTCTGTCTCGCGGATATCGCCGGCGGCAGGATTTCGATTTGGGGGCCGCGCGAGACGCGGCGGCCAAAAATGATGGGGCGAGCTCTCTCGAGCCCTCGGCGACTATCGGAGGGATGCTTATTTGCCCGGAGGATCCTCCGCGTAGTCGGCCGAACGGTGACGTCGATAGGAAGACGAGACGCCGCCGGGGAGACAGGAAACGAAGCCTATTCAAAAACGGCGCGCCGAATATCCGGCGTCGTACAACTTACAGAGGCTGTCGGTGCGTCCGGGCCCGGAATGCATCCCGGGCACGGAGACCGAGACCGAGAGGGCCTCCTGGTGCTTCAGCATCTGGCGGCGTCTCTGCCAGGAGAAGGTCCACGCGATGATGATCGCGATCTGGGCGACGAGGAACACGGTCCCGGCGACGATCGCCTCGCCCAGATTCATGCACATACCCATCGTCGACGACACGTCCTCGCTCTCGACGAAAACGGTGTCCCTGGTCGCCGTGCTCGCGTTCGACGCCTTGCTGTCGTGCTCGAAGCCGAACTTGTCCGTGATCTGGATCGATTGCACCAGGAGCAAATCCTCGCGGCTCTGGGCCGAGGCGGCCGTCGAACGGCGGCGACGACGCTTGCCGTACGAGATCACCGAACGGAGCTCGCCCGTCGCCTCTTCCTGGTCGCACTGCACCGGCTCGCAAGTCGGCATGCACGGTGTCACCAGTGCGCGGAATTGCACCACCTCAGAGCTCGGGAATTTGAACGCGTCGAAATGCGAGAGAAGAATCTGTAACAGGATAATTAAAAATCGTCATATTTATAATGTTCTTCCTTCTTTACAAAACTTTATGGGCGAATAAACCAAACTGTGTTTCACTACAAATAGAGGTTACATTTATTAAACAATGCTTAAAGTTTCTTTATAATATTTATAGTTTTCTTACCTACAAATAGAGAAACGACATTTAAAGCTTATTCTTCCCTATCTTTACTTATTAAGGAGATTCATCCGGTTAAGGAATTAACAGACAGATCTCAAAAAAAAATTTGATAGTCTATAACAGTATATCAGGATATCTCTAAAAAAAATGTTTAAGTCATTTAGATACCTTAATTATGAGATATTCATATAAATAGTTTTTACAATTTTACATGTAGTCATATGAAAAAGAGTGATTTCCTAGACTTCTATCGCTAATTTATTAGATTTTGACAGACAGTTTTGAATCAAACTTATGTCATATTAAAGAGAAACATTTAACGAATATTTTATTTGCAAATTTAGGTAGATTGGGTGACTATGAATCGAGAAATATATAAACACAACAAACGAAATCTGCATCTTTCAGCAGTAGATAACCTCCGTTATTAACATGGACGCTAGTCAAGCAAGCTCCCCTTTTCTATAACTTGTATTTGACTTGCTATGTACCAGATGAACCTCCTTAACACAGTACTTAATAAATTTTCCTATCTCGGTTTCTTTGCACTTGCGACTCAAGTCGCGTGGCCGAATTCACATGGGTTTGTAAAGTAGTATCTGCACTACTTTATATATATATACCACGTACGAAGATGCGGAAATCTGCATCGAATTTTTTCACACGATAAGACCATTAGATTGAGTACGAGTTCAAAATGTTAGTAAAAAAAATGTTTTCGACGTATCATGGTTGGCCGACAAACGTTCGTCGAAATGGATCGAGAATAAGTACGTGGATGCGACGAGACGTGAAAACGTGGGCAAAAATTCTCCACTTCCGGAATATCTGCGAGTCACGCAGCGAATTGTCTTGTGCCGTTATTCATCATTAAGATAATACGTCAACAGCTGCGCCGCCGTCGCGCTGTATGCGACTCGTTTGGAATGCGACGATCGCATGACTTTTTCTCCGCGCGCGACGCGATTTACCGTTCGCAGAAATAACTCGTGTGCTGTTACGTCGGGGGATCTATCGACCGCGTTCGTTTCTTTCCTTGTTCTCCATTGTACCTACGCGCGCTCAAATTATTCCCCGATATTGAATACAGCGCAAGCTACGCGCAATTTGCACGGTGTAAGAGATGAATCAAAATCCCATCGGTCTATCGGTATTAACAAGTAACAATTTAGTTGTCACGAAGCTTCCTGCCAAATTGATTGCGACAATATAATTGACAATGATTCACAATCGATGTGCATTACTTATAAAAATTGACTCTGCAGTGAAACGTATTAAGCGACGACCGTTTTACAAGCGGAGAGTAACATGATATGTAACACTATTTTATTTACAATCTACTACTCAGTCTTTCTAAACGGTGTAACGAATGAAACGAGTGTGCACGCTGCAACCTGGCAGCTCGCGTTTCTAAATTATACAAACATTTTTGCATTCCAGAGCAAATCCCTTGAAACACCATTAATTTTTTCACGGTTATTTACAAAAAACGTCATTAAGCACATGGCGAGGATTACGTAACATGCAAAGTTTATCGCACGCAACATGTGTAATAGGAGATTATGCACCGACAAACTGGTTTTTGCTTACAGCTGCCTTTTTTTTTTCGTCTTCATTAAACGAGACTGTATAACAGCGATTACGAGGGCCAGGCTCGATGAAAAACATCCGAAGCACCGGCTTTGTCCTTACGATGTTCATTTCCAAGTCTATAACACTTTTGATAAATAGCACCTCCACGTGGAATGTTCAACTAGTTTTTGTTCTTGTATTCTTTTCCCCGGCACTTGAGGTCACACCATTTATGAGAATATAGGCACCTCGGTGAGCATTAATTATGCGCGATGTTGTCCTAGACACTTTATTCAACGATTCCTTCAACGGTATAGCGAGAATATGGTGTCAGGTCAGAAGAGTGCAATGCACGAAACTAGGTATGTGATTTATCAAATGTTGCATGTCGTGTACTAAGAGAAACAGAGTCTATTTTTTAAATCGATTCAAATTAATGCTTTCAGTCTTTTAAATAATGCAATTATTCACAAATGATAAGAAAACTATTTGACGCAGGATAAATTAATTACTGTTATAATGCATCAAAGCAGAGAATACGGTGTCAGGTCATAAGAGTGCAATGCACGAAACTAGGTATGAGATTTATCAAATGTTGCACGTCGTGTACTAAGAGAAACAGAGTCTGTTTTTTTTTTAAATCGATTCAAATGACTGCTTTTGGTCCTTTAAATAATGCATTTATTCACTAATGATAAGAAAAATATTTGATGCAGGACAAATTAATTATTGTTATAATGCATCAAAGAGGAGAATATGGTGTCAGGTCATAAGAGTGCAATCCATGAAACTAGGTATGAGATTTATCAAATGTTGCATGTCGTGTACTAAGAGAAACAGTCTATTTTTTAAATCGATTCAAATTAATGCTTTTAGTCCTTTAAATAATGCAATTCACAAGTGATAAGAAAAATATTTGATGCAAGACAAATTAATTATTGTTATAATGCATCAAAGAGGAGAATACGGTGTTAGGTCATAAGAGTACAATGTATGAAACTAGATGTGAGATTTATCAAATGTTGCACGTCGTGTGCTAAGAGAAACGGAATCTATCTCCTAACTCGATTCAAATGACTGCTTTTAGTGCTTTAAATAATGCAGTTATTCACAAGTGATAAGAAAAATATTTGACGCAGAACGCTAAATTAATTATTGTTAAATGCATCAAAGAGAAGGATCAGGACCTTCTTTAAACGTGCCATGCTTCTTTGTGAACGATTAAATCTAGTTTACGCTAATTTTTCAATTAGCCTGGCACAAAATACGCGATTGTATACTCGACCCAGCGTTAATTACGAGCTCTATTTAATTTAGCACGCAATAAAGTATTATATTCTTCCCGTCTATTATTCAGCCCCTGGAAGTTGCAACATTATAAAGATGAATTTGTTTCCTGGTCGAAACGCGACCCGATCGTTTTTAGCGGTAAAGCGCCACGCGCTCGGTTGTACACCTTTGAAACTGGTTTCCGCGGCACATTACCAAGTTCATCGTATTTACACACCGAGCACGTACATTATCAGGGATGGGGCCCGCGGTGGTACGAGGGGGAGGAAGAGGAGGAGGAGGAGGAGGAGGAGGCAGAAAGGAGCAAGACATTAAAATATGCTCCATTCCGCGTACAGCTTCATTTAGCCGTTTCTTTGGCGAACGCGTCTCGTAGTACGAGCGGAACTTTATTAACTCCATGTCAGCCGAGGCTGAGGGGAGGCCGGCTCGGCGCGGCTCGGCGCGGCACGGCACGGAAAGCCTTAGCAGAGAGAGGCAAGGTCAGTAAAACGCGGGAAAAGAAACGGCTCGGTGTATCCGCGGCATCTGGTATGTACCTCGCTGTGTCTCCGCGTTCTCTTCTACCAACAACCGGAATACGTACTATGTACTACGTGACATCGACGAGGACTGCGTTTAATGGCGAACTCTCGAGAGTGATGACAGAGCCCCGGCGTTGAAACGAGGCTAGGAGCTGTCGTAAATGTACCACGCCGTGGATCAGTACACGGGTTCTTCCCTGCTCCTGCTGATCGTTCGCGCGACACGTCGTCGCCCCGCCAGGAATTCTACGCTATTAATGACGACGGGATAAAAAAAGGACGAGTCCGAAAAATGCGCGTAGTCTATTACTTTTTTAAATAAATACAGAAACGCGATCGTGAAAAATTCGAGGATTCGTAATCTGCTTTGGTTCGCAGAAGTACTAATATTTCACGTGAAATCGGCAACGGGGATTGGAGGGGGGAGAACTGATTACTTTTAATTCGCGTGTTGAACCGCAAAGCGGGAGTCATACGTCACGAGATACCTTGTACATTGTGCGGCTGTACAAGTGTCTACACGGAGGAGCGAATGTGGCGGCTGAGAAATGTTTCCAATTTCATTCAAACCGGTTGTGAAATGGAAGAGTCCCGGTGCCGCGGCTTGGCTACGTGACAGACATACCGGAAAACTCGACTTTTGGCAAATTCCCGGTTAGACGAGACAGATCCCCTTTGCCAGGCTTTTCAGGCCCAGCCATGTACGTATTCCTCCTACGCTCATTTTTCTCCCTATACGACGTTAATAGAATTGCTGACGAGTACAAACGAACCGAACTGCTCATCGACGGACCGGTAGCGTCGCCACACCTCCGATCTCGCGTTATAATTCGTCATCTTGATTCGAATGCAGTACGCAGAAAATACGAGTTACGCAATATAATTAACATTCTGAAATTTCATTGGTTTAGTTCGGGAGGAAACGATTATAAAGTTTCCCCATTTTCTATACGGACATAACAATTTTTAACACGTGTTGCAATATTCCGTCGTCGAATCGACGATAGCTGCTCAGCAATTTTCGCGTTCGCTTGCCAACTAATTTTTTCTTCTACCTTTTTCCGATTTAATTACCCATTCTATGCATTAACGATCCCCTCGCGCTCGTTCCACTTCCGCGTGCGCGTAAAAAACAACGGAAATTATTAACGAATAACGTTACATCGTTGAATGGACGAAGTAAAAATTAGACTCATTTATAGCCTGGGAAAACCCAGTTTTAATGGTTAACACGATAAGTATGCGGTTCTTTGTTCGCGTGATACAATTAGAGCCGGTACTTAACGCGTTCGCTACGAGCGGTCCCCATGAAGGAGGGGGAGAAAAAAAAGCTGCCGCATCCGCTATTTTCCAGTAGGAATTCTTTAAAACCGTCGGGTCCGTCCGGGTTGCAACAATAACGGTTGTTTACTCGGGAAAGGAAGCGCAGCCTTCCTAACGTTTATTACCATATCGTAATGACGCTTTGACGAGCGTACACGTCATGGATAAATGATCATCGACAGCGTGGCGTATATCAGGTTCTGCCTCTTACGCCTTTTTAGTAATACTCCCACTGCAGGTGCAGTAGCCCATGAAAGCACTCGGCGATCTATCAATTTTATTACACCTGGGCATTAAACATTTTTACAAATCCGTAACGAGCGATCACGATTATATTTCTCAAACCCGAAGTGCATCGTGGGGGTTTTCCTAAAGTTGACGAATTTATATCGCCCGGATATAACGGAGCCAATTCTCGTATGTCGCGGGCCCTGTTCTTATCTGCGCGCACGTATAATCTTTACGAGTGAGAATTTTCCATTCGCCTCGGAGTTAGAAAGCGAGGCACAGGTCGCCGCTGTTTGGTTATTCGCGACGCTTCTTCCAAGCGAGATCCTTATTCCGCGAATCGTAATTTCCTGTGCGAAGCGCGCGGCAGGGCCACGTGCAGCCGGCCGGGGCCGGCTATTCGCGGATCCAGGCCTCGTTACCTGGACAAGTCTCGGGGAAGGAAATGAGGTTAGCTCGCGTGATCCGCAGAATCGGCGGAACGAGATCGCGGTACGAATGGGACGGGTTTCCGGTTTCTCGGTGCCGCGGTAGGGGGTGTCGGGGTGCACACGACCCGGTGATATATCTCGATGCGCCGCGTCTTTCCTCGATTAGCGGATATAAATTTGCCCTTTCTTTCAGGCCCGGGACTGTTATTACTTTCTAATAAAGCGATATTGCTCTCCGCGGCACGGCGCGGCGCACCCACACCACCGCGAGCAAATGATGTGGANGCGCCGCGTCTTTCCTCGATTAGCGGATATAAATTTGCCCTTTCTTTCAGGCCCGGGACTGTTATTACTTTCTAATAAAGCGATATTGCTCTCCGCGGCACGGCGCGGCGCACCCACACCACCGCGAGCAAATGATGTGGAACGACGAGTTAACGAGGCGGTATGCCCCTTGTTGTCCCCCCCGCCGCCGTCGCCTCGGCGCACCCCTCCTTATAGCTTCCCCCCCTGGAATTCCTCTTCCTACCTGCCACTATATCGTAACGATCCGTTTGTTTTACTCTTGGACAGATGAAACATCAATCGCGTAACCTATCTCGGGGCGTTCAACTCCGCCGCGGATGCGCTCTTACCATTAGAGAAGCTGCCCAGCGTGATAGAATCGCATAAGTTTCTGTGTACGACTCCTAAAAATGTAACTTAAACGTACAGCTTAACAGGATATCCCTTGTTACCCTTTATCTTGCCTACCGATAATTGGCCACCAATTAGCGCATCGCGATCCATTTGTTTTATTAACCCGGCATGAAATATTAATCTAATCTATCTGGGAACGTTCAACTCTTTAAGCGTCGATGCGTTCTTAGTTTAACATCGCGGCAATTTTACATCAGCGTAGGCACAGATGGGGGGAAGCGGGATATGTAGAATTACCGTTTAAATAACTGAAGAAGCTGCTCTCGTTTATGGCTTCTCGATCCGCGAGAAACGTAATTCGAAACGATGCATCATGCCACTTGGAGGGCATCTAAGCGGACCGCGCGGCGTATCAATTGCGCGGCATTAAATGTTTTTTAATTAAACGTTCGCGTCGGGCAGGAATCGCTAACAGAAAGGGCGCAACATAAATTTCTATCTCCTCTCGTAAATTACCGGAGCTGGGTGCGCGTCCGAGGAGAGCGCGGCTACGCACCGTCCCCCCTCTCTACGTTAAATGAACTTTAAATGTGCGTAGCAGAATTTCTGACCTCGCCACTTGGTTTGATGCTGATTAATGAACACGTAAACTGTCCACCTCTTCCGAGCAACATTAATATGTAAGCCCGCGGAGCCGGGCAAGAAAACGTCTTACCCTGCGCGCGTATATCCGCCTGGGAAACTGAACGCTCGTACCTATCATTTTATCAATGTAGTTCGAGAATTTTAATGGACTTTACGATAAGAATTCATTAACCGTTGAGTATCGTTAGAGCGTATATATATATATATCGTATCTCTCCCGGAGAAAATTTCCGTCGGTAATGAAATGTTGCAATGTAAAAGGTTAAGCTTGATAAAGGTGATAGCGTGGCGTCGTTACGGATGCTGAAAGTTTCGATTACGTAACGTTGGCTAGAGGAGTTAAAGGGTTGCTTTATCGAAAACGATCGCCAGAGGTTCGAGCACGCTGATGAGGAACTCGAGGCAATAATTGAAAGAAAAAAAAGAACGCCGGGATGGGGTGGAAGGATTTGAGGGNATATATATATATATCGTATCTCTCCCGGAGAAAATTTCCGTCGGTAATGAAATGTTGCAATGTAAAAGGTTAAGCTTGATAAAGGTGATAGCGTGGCGTCGTTACGGATGCTGAAAGTTTCGATTACGTAACGTTGGCTAGAGGAGTTAAAGGGTTGCTTTATCGAAAACGATCGCCACAGGTTCGAGCACGCTGATGAGGAACTCGAGGCAATAATTGAAAGAAAAAAAAGAACGCCGGGATGGGGTGGAAGGATTTGAGGTGGCTTATCGGCCGGATGGATCTCGTACGCGCGAACTTCACTTAGAAGCATAATTATATCGTAGCTAGAAAACTCGAAATCGTTCGTGACCGTGACAGCTACCTCTTAAATCATACGATGTGTGAAGTTCCTTATCGCGCGCGACGATCTCGCGGCGATAAAATTTGCAAGAATTAATGATGCTCGAAGGGCCCTTGCTCGTTCCCTCGCTCCCATCGAGTGTCTTCCCGCATTACATACTAATAGCGGCTCGTAAGCCAATTTTCGTGCTCCCTTATGCGGCGTACGCGGAAGGAACGATCGTTATTAGACGAATAATCCTTTACGTCGTTAACATAGTCCTGTGTCGTTATTCATCGATACGCTATTGCGATTAAAATTGCGCCGGTCGTTCACTTGTTTCTTTAACGCGGGAAAAGGATAACGAGCTGGAACTTGTTACGTTTAAGATGGATCATCGCGATCTTAAAATATTCTCATTCTTTCGAAGCGAACCCTTTAACTTTTTGCCGTGCGTGATAAATCATGAATAAATTCATCCTCACGCCTCTAAAACAATCACCGAATCACCCGGACGAGGATTGATAAGAGGGAGAAGGTATTTTTGTGTGTTGAACGTATCTCGAACACATTTTGAGAAATTAATGTTTGAAGCAAGTTAAACCTTGGGTCTAATAGATTTATCTTTCGTAGAAGGCGAGCTACCTGATCCATTTGATGATCTCAATTTATCTGAAGCGGCTATTATTTCTAATTTTCTAAGGCAGATTCTGCATAGCCCCGGTGCACGGCGCATTCAATTTATCAGACGTGCTTAGGCGCGCTTAACATTCTCCGAATATCTAGTTCTGTCGAACAAATTGCTACCCTCCTTCGTCAACGTGATCGCGGTAGCTAATTTTACGCTTCCTCATGAGGAACACGCGGAAGGAATGATCATTACCGGTGGAACGATCTTTCATATCGCGTTAAGACAGTCGTGCCCCCGCCATCGGTCTTGATGATTAAGGCAAACCACTATCGCCGACCTTTTATTTTCCCAACCGGCTTTCCGTCTGCATAAAATCATATTATAACGAGCGGTCGCTGACTGCGATTGAAATTCCCAATTTGTTAATGTTACGTCATTACTTCCCATTCCGCGTGGAGCGTTGATCATTCCGTAAACTTCATTAAAACCGATGTTTTTATAATTAATTATTGCATTCATAATGGGAGTCGCAGCGTCATTTACGAGGGAACCGGTTTAATGACAAGCCTTTGAAAAAGTGCCGGGATAAGGAAAGTATAGCGTTATGAATTGATGTATCAAACGGGTTTCTAAATCTTTTTTCCGTGCGCCGCATAATGAATTTCGATAGTAGAATAAACGAGCAGATTTTCAAGTAATTCGACGCGACGGTAACGTGTTTATCGAATTAATTCGTTCTTTGTGATTCGCCGCCACGTCAGGGGATATTCCGTATGCATGCACGTACACGCGTGTACATTTTGCACACGGGAATTGCATTTCACTGATGATTCAGCGGCATTTCGACACCTTGACACGATCGCGCGGAATGTCTGAATCGTTGTTACATCTCGATAATGTCATCCATCTCGTAGTGGGCGTGGCGCGATCATTGATCAACGTCTTCGGCGTACGCATATACCCGTGGATCGAAACATATTGGCTACTTTTCCGCTTCCTTCTCCTATTTCCGCCCGTTTATTTATGTTCCGCTATTAAGCGAAACGATTACGCCGGGTAAAAATGCGCCAGCCTAACGAGTGAGGAAGGAAAATTTATAGGATGCTTCCCTAATACGAACAATAAAAGTGCATTATCATCTCTCATTAAAGAAAATAAAGAACTGTTTACATTAACTGCAACGATGTTGTAAAAAAATATCGGAGACGGATAATTCGATTTTCTCAATTCGCGTATCTTATACTTTTACTCTTCTTCCGAATCAGGAATCAGAATGAAAATATCTCTGGGGACCTCGGTAAGTGATATTACATTAACCGCAAAGTGAAATACACGGGTGGAAGCTACCCGGGGGAATTTTATTTACGCTGTCACACCTTACGGTGGGCTTTGCGCGTTCCCTACCCCAGAAGCAATCAAAAATGTTTTATCTCACTGAGTCAGACAGTGACGCGACCGACGTTACGATATTTGCAATATCCTTGAAACGCGAGACCCATCCACGTATTGAAATCTTATTAAGGAGGTTCATCCGGTTAAGGAATTAACAGATAGATCTCCAAAACAAAATTTAGTAGTCTATAACAGTATACCAGGATACTTAAAAAAAATTTTTGTCATTTGGATATCTTAATGATGAGATATTAATATAAACATTTTTTACAATTTTACATGTAGTCATATGAAAAAGAGTGATTTCCCAGACTTCTATCGCTAATTTATTAGGTATTGACAGACAGTTTTGAATGAAACTTATGTCATATTAAAGAGAAACATTTAACGAATATTTTAATTGCAAACTTAGGTAGATTGGATGACTATGAAGTGAGAAATATCTAAACAC